>VZRR01001803.1:233401-348235 GCA_013398015.1 Oreocharis arfaki
CCCCCATAACTGGTTATCATTGTAGCTTACTTTGTACAGCTTTCATTCACCATGGGAAAATGCATATATTCCTTTCTGACAAAGGGAAGAACTGTGTGCTATCACAGAAAGGCTATGGGGCTAAGTACCAATCCGAAGCTCAACATTTCCTCCCTTCTTTTGTAAATAACTGTAGTGCAACTAATGCAGAGGAGGAAAGAGCAGTCCTTCAGCAGCAAAGAAGAAAAAGTACTTCTCTAAAGTAGAGTTTCAGAAAAGTCAGGGCACAGCAATTAAGAAATTTTCATCCTCTGTCCTTTCAAATAAAAAAATTAAGCTCCACAAAAATTAAGTTTAAGGCAAATATTAGATGCCATTCTTTGTGTTTATGTGTTTTCCTTTGCCATAAAAGTCCACAAGGATATCTCCAGTTATGTCTCAGTTTAAAGTTGAGTATTTTGCACTGTGACATCTTGATTTGTCAACGCAAAAATTCATCTGGTCTAGCTGAAAATCGTCTGTTTTTGAGTAATCATGGGACTTCACAGGAGATGGGGACTGCTTGCCTCATCCCGACTATGGGTACAGCTCTTTGGCTGTTTGGCATCTGCTCTGAAAGACAACTACGCAGTGACCCATATTAAGTGTTTCATGGAAATCCAGAGCTCACTGATGGAGAACATGCTAATCACATCCTGTGCAAAGATGAGTAGGGTTATCCTTACAATTGGAAGGAGATGGAGCCTAAATTACTAAATCCCTGTATTTTGATGGCAAACAGCACACAAAAAGCTTCACTGGCCACTAAAAAGTCATGGCAGTAGATCTATTGTAACAACCTGACACTGAATTTTGTTAAAATGTATGGGACAAACATTTTTATTCTCTGTAGTGATAAGTGTAGTTTTACGCTGTCTTGTGCTCTGTGTCTTTCCAGCCAGCCCTCCTTGTCCTCCCACACCCATCAGTCAGGCACAATTACACAAACTTAACTGATAGTTCATGTCAAAGAGCAAACCTGCACACGAACCTTCACAATTCTCTTCGCAACACAAGACACATCAAAATACAGCTCTTCACTGTTAAATAAAATCAACACTCTAGGTAATTTTACAGGTAAAATATATAAAACTTTTAAAACGTAAGTTGTCTTTCATCTAAACTTTATACAAACATGATACTTTTTCGATGTATAAACACACACATTTGTGTGGACATATGTGTATATACACGCACAAGAAATGCTCTCTTTCCAGAAATGCTCTGGTCTCCAAGCCAATTTTAAAGACATGGCAAAGCAAAGACATGGGATCAAAGCAGAGATTTTGAGATTTTTGCATCTAAGGGTGGAAAAATGCATCATGATGAATAAATTAATTTCATGTTATTCCTAAAATCTCAAAATGAATGCATTAATAAATTAAACTGCAAGAGAGACATGATTTGCTCAGTTCACAGATTAAGGAAAGAATCATGCAGAGAGTGACAGGACTAAACAGTTTCAAATTAGTTCATTTATGTCAGTGGCAGATGCAAAAGTTTGTATCTAGAACTTTTAATAGCTATTTATAATTAGTATTACCGAAATAAGAAAGATTTTCCCCAAAATATAGGTATGTATTGATGGTGGCAAAGTATCTAAAGGGATTTGTTACTTGAATCTTGAAAGGAATTTGTAACTCCCATTAGGAGGGCTGATTGTGGTTTGTGGTTTTTTGCCTTTTTTGTTTGGTTTTTTTTTCTTAAATTTTTTTTTTAAATTTATTTTTAGGGGAAAGAGAAAGGACTGGACACTCATTTCTCCTTGCAGAACCTCTCTTGCCAGCCTCAGAAATTGCAATCTTGCTTTCAAAGTCTTCAAAATTCTCTTGCAGTTAGCATCTTTCCAACTCTGTAACTTTTCTGCCCTTTTCCTTAAATTATTTTCTACAACATCAAACACTAGCTACTTGTTTTCACATAAGTGTCTTACAGCCTGACCTTCCTTTGGTTATATCTTGTTATAAACAGATAAACTTGCAAGACTCACTGTGGTTTGAACATAATGCTCTTGGGTAATTTTTCTTATTTTCTGACTTTCTTTGTCTTTACTCTTTTTCCTGACATTTTTGTTTGCTCAAAATCCATGCAGTATTCCATTCTTCTTTTTCAAGGCCATGAGACACTATCAATAATTTGCCTTTTCCAAAAAGCATAGTCTCTCTATTCTTCATAAACATGGATTTAGCAACCTGATCTCTTGAATGCAGACCCTGACAATGGCAGAGGAGTTGCAACTAATGATCTTTAAGGTCCCTTCAAACCCTATCCATTTTATGATTCTATGACTTTCAGTGAAATTATATCTGGGTTTTGTTCACTAGCCGTGCTATTGTCAACTACGATCTGTGCTTTGCTGTATTGTATCTGACAAAAAATATCTTCCTCATCTACATTTTCTCATTCAGTATGTGTTGGTCATTCCTTCCTTCAGCTGCATTAAAGTACCAACCTACATTATCTGCGGATTGGGAGAATTCACATTGTAAGACTTTTCCCTTTTCAATTTATGTGACTGGCTTTCCTATTAAATCAAGGGGAAATTTCTTCTGATCCCACCAAAAAACCCACTAAACACTTTTCCCTTTTTGTCAGTTAAGAACATGCAGTTGGTATTTCTAAAGGACTGTAAACAGAATTGACGATTACATTTCTCAAATTTGTTTCTTCAAAGAGCGTATTTATTATAAGGAAGCCATGAACTTCATCGTTCCACATAATATACATGACATTTTTTACCTCTTTTCCTTAATTAAAAAAACCAAAACATAGTTTTAAAAAGGGAACTGGTTCAATTTTTTGTGCTTATGGAGGGCACTGCTAGTGCAAAATGTTCTCTCAGGTGCTTTCTTAGCAGTCAGAAGTTATTTCATGATAAATTTCTGATTTACGAAAGAAGGGCTAAAAGTTCTTGCAGAAAGACAGAACTCAGAAGGTGGCAGATGTCACCCAGGGCCACTTCTGTTCTGGTCTGAACATCCCTAAACCACCAGTGAAACTCAGACATGGAGCTACTCTTTAATAGTCCAAACCAATTAATTCAACAAAGGGAATCACTACAACTAGAAAATAATTAACTGTTTATTCTGCTTTCCATGGTAGTTAGTTTCAATACTGTCAATCTATATGAAGAAGTGATTTGTTCATGAGAAGTAGCTGCTCTACCTTTCTATTACCAACCCAGTTCCTTCAAAAAAATGTACTTTACTGCTAAAACTCCACATGTCATTTTAGGTTTGCACAAGAGAGAAAGATTTTTTGGGTGTTAAAACTCCAGTTAAAAGTATCTAGGGGGTAAACAGCGAGCCTTACTGCTTACCAAACACCCATTTATGCCTTTTGGCATGTACACCTTTGCAAAGTCACACACAGTTCAAACTGATTGGGAGGTTGTTCAACTCAAAGTCCAAAACACCTGGTTGAAGACAAAAATCGTCACTTGGCTTAGAAAAAGTGCTGTCAGTCAATCTGCAAGAGTGGAAACCCGCTGTCTTTTTTTTACTTTCTCCTTCTCTTAATCTCTGACAGGGTGAGAGGGAAAATATGCTGATTGTGAGGAGCTAAAGCAAAGTTTTGTAGCATTATTCAGTTTACAGAAGACCAGTTCTGTTGACTTTAGGTCACCCCTCTAGGTTTGCTTCTTCTCATAGGCTTTTCCTGAGGGAAAAGACAAACTCTCGAAAGAAGTTTGGTACAGCTGCTAGCTACGTCAAGAGGAGTTCAGGCATCAGAAAAAGCCAGCATGTTGGCTGCCAAATCTAATTATTGTTGCTTTATTGGATGTGCATATGCCTGGAACGATGAATATACACATTTTTATTAATATGTTTAATAAATTGGAATGACAGCTAAATCATTAAGTTATGTATTTCAACTTCAACCTTTTGTTTGGCATGTACTATAACTTGGAAAAAAATTATAAATGTTCACTCTTGCTTGCTTTGTAACACTGATCAAAAATGCTTAACATAGACACGTAAACAGCCTGGTGGATATTAAAGCACTTGCATCAAAACCTGCTGATTTTCCTGAGCCTTGCTTTGCAATAAACTAGCAGAGCAGCTTTTTCAAAAAACAAAAATAACTCAAAAAGCCAACCAAAGTTTTTTTAAACTTTCGAGTGTCTTGTTACAGTTCTAGAGCATATTCTTTTTTTCTGAAAGCACTGAAAATTTCTAAATTTCTAAAAACTATGTATTGTTAATAGACACATGATTATAATATACTTCTTAGATCTTTCAACTTAAAAATAATATATTGTAAATTGACTACTGGAATCTTTCTCTCTAGAATCCCAGCTTTAATTTTTGTACCAATTTTTGAGGTCACAACAAATATTCAGTTGCCTTTGGGCTTTAGTTTTGTTGGAGTTTTTTGTTTGTTCACTTTGCTGTTGTTTTGAATTGTTTTTTTACATATTGATCATCCATGTGAACTTGACCCACAAGTAAGCATTCATTACAATATCCCATTTTAAGTGTGTCTTTAATTTTTTACTTGCAAGAATCTCACAGAAAGAGCAAAATCCCAAACAGAATCCATATATTTGTATGTATATATAAATATATATATATATGTGAATTGTTCATAGAACCTTGATGAAAATGGATTGAAAGCCATATGCATTTTAGCTTAATCAAACTTAAGAATTCTTATGCAAACCTCATACATTGCCATGCTGCTGGATCAGCATATGTGGCTGCCACACATTCCACTTGAAGTTATTCTCCACCAGGAATGCTGCAGATTTGTGCTCTGAGACTTTGTGCAAAGCATTTGTTTGGACGAGGTGGTGGCCCCACAGAGCACAGGGCATGTTCTCTGTGGGACTGTATTTATACAGAGGTAGAAAAGAGCTTGCAAGATTTTCCATTTGGCTTATTTTGAATAGATATAACTATGCTGGATTTAGAGCTGCAAGAAACTCCTGGGTGTGGTAATGAAAATACAGGTATAGATTTAATCTTCCAACAGGTCAAAGCTTTGAGTCCACACTTACAATTTTTATTTTGGCCATAATCACTGTCTTTCCAGCAGGAGTATAATATCCTCTCTCTGCCTAAGACATATCATTGTACTCCAGTGCTTGTACCCTTTCATGTTCATGTTTCATGTTTAATGATTCAGGAATAGGCTTAAATTCCTGGGTTAGACTGCTTGAGAATTTCTAATTATCATTATCCCTAGCTTCTTGCCACAGTAAGGTATGTTTTACTTTGTAAAACTGTTCTTTCTGGTTTGTTTCAGTGGTACTGCAAGGCCACAGAGCGGCAAAAGATGGCTTTCGTTGGAACTTGGAAAACCCTAAGAGCCCAGCCCAGGAAGTAAAATTCTATATAAGTTTAAACAGACATCTCTGTTGCACTGCCTTCCAGCCACCAGAGAAGTACAAAGATTCCTAACTATACCGAGAATTTTTTTCAGGGAAGAAAACCAGAAACACAACAAAAGAATTAGGCGAGGTGAAATTAAAGTAATTTTTATCTGGCAAAGCTCTTAATTTGCAGAAATCAAATGAAAATAAAGATCACAATGAATTCTTATACTATGCAATGTGAGTTACCTCATTTTAATAATAAAATAATAATTTTCTTGTAGGAATTATGTGGATTGCTTTGTATTATAGTTATGACAAAAGTTCGTTAAAAATATATCAGACTAAGACATTTATGAAAGAAAAACATAGTCACAGCCCTGGAAGCTCAACCCAGGAAACTTAGTAGCTGTGGGAGAAGTTGAAACACACCTTTCTCAAATAGTTTGGCATCTTCTTATTATTTCTAAATCTGGAGGGCCTTCATTGCTTTGGGGAAAATGCAGAAATGGAAAAAATTCTTGACTAAAATTTTACAAATTTTACAAATCCCCTTAAACAGCTCTTAAATTCCCAGATGTCATTAAATTAGGAGCTGAGTTAATAATATTGAAATAATACTTGATAAAACTGAAAAGCTATGATTATTCACCTCTATGCATGCACCCTATCAGGCCTCCTAAATTTAAAATTGCACTGTATTGTGCTGTATCATGGAAGACCCCAGGAAACACACAGAGAACAAGAAGCAGCACATCTTGCAAAAGAGATAAATTACACCATAAAATATATTTGGCTTTCATGACATACATTCATGCCTGGGGGAGGAGGGGCAGTGGGGGGGGAAGGCTAAGATCCACTTCCTAACAACAGGAATACCAAACACAATCCTTATATTCACCCGACACCAGTACCTGTTTCCTGGACCGCAGGCTGTTTCCAAGCAACTCACGCATGCTTACGTCTTTCCCATTATTCATACACTGCAAACTTTCCAGTGCATTAACGTGCAATCTTTCATCTCTCTGTAAAACCTGCCTCACAGTCCTTGCATGCTTGCCACAATCTTGTGTGCTTTCTCCAGCATACACAAGATGTACCTATTTTTAGTGTCAAAAAATCACCCTTTTAGGACTTCACCTAGGTTGTCTAGCTCATACTTATTTTAATTAGTTTTTTCACTTGCTATATCCAAGCTCACTTTTCTGCCATATAGCTACTAGTCACAAAGCTATCTTAATTATGTTAATCAGACTCTCCCAGCTAATACAATTAACTATAATTAGCTAATCCCTTTCCTCCTATACTTTGTTCCCCCAGGGGGATTAGGAGTTATTAAACTAGATGAATACCCAATCCCTCTTGCATGACTGTCCCCCAGAAGAGCCCCAGCGCTGAAAGGCAGGAGGTGCACTGCCCATGCTCTTGCCTGGCCCAGTAGAAGACCCTTGAAGAAGCACTGACTGAAAATACGCCTTCCATTATAATCACTTTACGTGGAGGATGGAAGTCATGGAAAGGCATTCTCCTTAATCATGAAAACGTATTTGAAATCTGCTGTGGATTTTCCTGGCGTACTAAACAGGTGATTGTCATCAGCTCTGCCGCAGAGGCACACACTGCAGTTGCTGCTGCACAGTCCTTTCTTTTCTTATTCATACTGCAGATGAAACTCCCCTTACAGGTATGTAGCTGATTATTTACTGCCTGGCATGCAGGGTAGCTCTGTACAGTCAGATGAGTCACAAAACTGCTGTCATTTACACTGAATGAGATGCAAAGGAATCATGTCCCATCTGGCATTATTGTTCTGCCACTGTTTTGCCACAAGTGACCACCACATTGCTAAAGCAATCTTCAGAGATCTCGTATGATATTTCTCTGTAAGTACCATCACCACCTGTTGCACAGGCACATTTTTCACCGGATAGAGGTTCCAAATGCATTGTGCAAATATATTTTAAAAAATATATTGAAGAGGTAATTTGGCTACTCTGGATGACCTGAAAATACACGATCCAACAACACAATAAAGCTTTTGAAAGCCTGGTATAATGAAATAGAGAAAAGATGTGAGCATTTCTCAAAAGCATGCTTATCACCACCAAACAGCAATACCTGCAACTTACTGGCAAATAGAAAAATCAGGAAAAATACTATTAAAAAATGGAAATATAAAAAAGTGAAAAAATGTGTATGCCAGGAGCAGTCCTCAATTAGCAGGGATAATGGTAGATGACAGAATAACCTATTCAAATCTAAGCTCCTCGGGCTGTTACTGATACCATTCCTCACTTTCTGCCTTTTTTAGACCCAGTGCAAGTGTTTTGAGGCTCAGTGCATGTACCAATGATCACAGTAGGTACAGTGACACAGTGCAAGATTTGGAAGTGTATATCTGCTTACATCATCCTGAGTCATATTCTTTGCATACTTTATAATTCCAGTAATTTTTACCATTGTGACTCTAAGTTCAGGCTACTGACAGTGAAACTGTAAATGGCCATGCTACAGGGACAGAGAGCCTACTCATACATTTCAGCCTCAGGGAGGAATTTCAAATTGAAATCACAAACTTATTTGACTACCTACTGCCATCATTCATTTGTGTACTTAAAGACAATAAGGTGATGCCTGTGACCTCTGTGAATGTGACAGTTTCAGGTTCAGAGCCTACATGTTCCAAGGCATGTGTATTGCAAATTTAAATGCTTCTTTTCATGGACAGCTTTACAGTATGGCAGGGGGAGGATTGAAAAAAAGTGTGTCAAATGAGACTGCAGCAAGGAACAGAGAAGATCAGCAGATCTTGCAGTGGTAGGGGTGAGTTAAGCACAGTTATACCTTGAGATTGTCTAGAGATTAATAAAGAGCCTAGAATATTTGCTGAATATATGTCTCTCTGCATATATTTCTGTGTTGTGCTCAAGGTCATGTTTCCTGGCAAAGTGGAAAAACACTTTATATATAAAGCAAATAATTTACTGTTGATAAAACTGATACTTTACAATCTAATCCAAGAATCATTAATAGTCAGACATACTTATTATGTTAAAAGAAAGAATCTTCTATATGGAAAACTCTCAATAGTACAGTTAAAACTGCTATACACACCTAGTTTCTATCCCTTTCTCAGTGTAATGTTTACCCTTCCCCTGGTCCTCTGGGCCCTAGTGTTGGTGGTTTCATGCTTGTGGTGGTGGCAGGGTATTACAGGGAGTTGATGGCACCTGGAGCCCTTTGCTAGTGGGAATTTGATGATCATAGTGATGGTTTCTTCATCCTCATATTAGAGATCCACGTGTGGTCACATTTATGTGTTTGCTAACATGCTTTTACATCTTCCTCTTTCTTATTTGCCTCTGTATCCACATTATATTCAGTTTCATTATATGGTACATTTTACATATGGATTTAAAGATGTTCACTGTTGCTTTTATAGTATGTGTAGAGATATATATACATAAGCCTTTATGTTTATAGCTCTCTCTCTCTGCTCTCATGTATGGAAATTAACACTGTTTTCTACATTGCATTTTTGCAGACTTGCAAGTGAATGCTTTTGGACGATTGAGACACAAAGTTTTACATTCACACTTTTTTACATGGTTTCTGTGTGGCAAGCATATCCCAGAAAATAGTTTCTTCCACTTTTCTCTGGGAAATTACCACATGTTCCAAATTCTTCACATATGAGTTATAACTGCTGGGGTTTCATTAGATATTGGTTGAATTGTCACAAGCAGATCTAATGGAATCCAAATTAGCATTGATGGATTTTAGCTCATCACATGTCATACACACTTCTGAATTAGGCTAAAAGTATTTTTATCTAATCTGTAAACTTAATTTATCCTGAAGAGCAGATTACATTAATTTTAATTTACTGGGAAAACATACATACACAGATGAACTTTAGAAATAAATCTTTAATTGACGTATTACCTGTTTAATATCTGTGTGAGAAATGAGTCTACTGTAAAGGATGGTGTAGTTTCAATACATCTTACTGTTTCCATTCACAGCCAAAAACACCGGGACACGATGAAAACAGAACTTGGCATTAAAGCACCGCCTTGTTGTTGCAGTGCTGGGTGTAGCTTAGCTGCTGCAGCTTTCCCTGGGAGCGCAGCGGGGGCTTCTTGGGACAAGGCAGGGATTCTCTGCCCTCCTGCAGTCCATCTCGGACTCCCCGCACCGCTGCTCCAGCTGCCAGCCTGCAACTTCAGTGATGGCAACGGAGGTGAGAAGGCTCTCCTCATGGCACTGCAAAGGTCTTTATTCCATGCTGCCTCCCCAAAGCCTGGGGCCAGCACACGGGCTGGCCCCCAAAGGCAGAGGAGAGGAGCTGTTGGCAGGCTGCTCCCAGGGGCAGAGAGAGAGAGAGAGAGTCACATGGCCTGGAGCCTCAGTTTACCCGGGTGCCAGGGGGGCGGGGAGAGCACATGGGCAAATGGTTTCAGGGCACAGGGGTGGTACATGGGCGGTGTTGGGATACAGGAACCAATAGGGAGAACTCGAGGAGTGGCCAGGACTAGGGGCAAGGGATGGAGGGAGACCGCATGGAGAGGGCAGGAAGTGATCAGGAAGAGGGGGTACAGTGCCCCACTTTGTTATAGAGCAGGGTATGCTGGAAGTGTCAAGGCCTTTGAGTGTCACCATTTTTAATGCCAAAGAGTAGAACAGTAACAAGATGTGTCATAACTGGGACACCTGTGAGATGGTGGAAGTAATTTACAGATTAGGAACATAGCAGAGACAGCAAGAAAAAAGAAATACTACTGTGGAAGAAAAGTGGAAACAGTTTAATTTCAAGAAGTAAATCTGGAAGCAGGGGGAGTCAATACCTTACAGAACTCTTAAGAGGAGCCTGGGAGAAATTACAATGGATGTGTCAGAACAGAAGGAGTGTGTGGAGGAGGCACCTCTCCTCTAATACAAGGTTACAGACATATATATTTTACCTTTCCATTTGTCCCCTATAAGGAAATAACTTTGCTCTCAGGTTTGTTTGCGGTGGTATAAACACTCCTAAGCCTTATTTCAGATGAAAAGAGCCAGTTTAGCAAAGAGTACTCATTAAAATATATAAAGCTAATCTGGCTACTTTGAACTGAAATACATTATAAAACTATATTCGTGTGAATATATTCTATATTCATTTATAGAAGTAGTGGAGGCAGCTGACTGAAGGAGGCAATGGCAACCAGCAATAGGCTGAGGAGCTGCCAGAAGCCTCAAAACCAGCATCAGGAGAGAGTGCATTTGTCTGTTACTATCTTGCAGAAAGTTGCCCTGGCACCCAGCGTAGAACAGACATCTAGAGCGCATCTCCTTGGTAGCTAGCTGCATATCCACCCCTGGACAACAAGAACTGTAAAAAATCAATGTTGAGTAAAAGTAAGTAGTAGAAAGCAAGAAGGGACATGTAAAAAAAGAAACCCACCCAACCAATAAAACCCCAAGCTGAAACAAAACAGCAGAAAGATGCAAAGTGTTTTGAGAGGAAGGGGTTAAACCTGAAGGATTTGTTGAGGGGGATGATAGGTTTGCTCAAGTGGCCTTGCAGCTGGGAATGTTGTGGCTTGGAGAATAGCAGTGTGGGAAACCATCTATTTTGCCTACAGCTGTTTATCCTGTGTCTGTTTTGAGAAGTACAATTTCTGTGTAGAGATAACAGAGGTGTTTACAGAGACTTGGAGGCCCTCTCCCAGACGTGCTTGAGCTCTCTGTCTTGGGAGAGAGATCAAAGCAGAGATCATAAAAGCAGAGAGGAAAATCACAACCACAGGAAAGATTGCACACGTGCCAGGCCTTTTTGATAGGTGAGGCTGGGAATGTCCTGGGCGCTTTTTGCCCCTTGCTACAGTGGCATAAACATAGCAGCGTGTCTGTCTCTATTTTATCCAGCATGGTGTTGGAATAAATCCACTGTTCAAACTTCAGCTGTGGATTTTGGCCAGCTTCGGTACCTGCTGATATTCAGTTCACACTGTGTATCAGCAATTCTGCTCTGTGTGGAAATCCGGCCACTAGCAGGAGGTTTGGAAATCCTGCTCTGTACATTAGGCATGTACATAACTTTACCAGTGGAAATGGAATGTTTTATCAACAATGAAAATAGGGATGGCTACATTGGATTGTAATGTAGATTTCCTGTCCTACAGAAAATTTTAAGCATAGACTGCAGCTTTTCCATCAATACAGGTGTTTGCAGGACTCCACCTCTTTTGTCAATTTTATTTGAAACTGGAGAGCAAAGAACAGATCTTTGTAATTCTCTGTAAAGGCTTGCATTCACTGGAAAAATTAGACTATGACAGTAGCATCAATATTTATGGGTATTGAGCATGAGTATAGCAAATAGATGTTTACAGTACAGGTATAGATATATGTATGAATATATGCAAATAATCATATATAAATGCGTTTTTATTAACCATTCTTTTTCTTTCCCTCTTCTTTGGGATGCTAGAGACATGTCTTTCTGTTTAGCTTCCTTTGTGGTATGTAGTTTGTAAATAAAATTTGTAAGAATCTATAACTTGTAACATTTTTTAAGGCAGATGTGAGTATTAGTTATATCTAATACTAGAGTATTAAAACTAATACGGATGTTTTATTCTCCTGTATTTTGTTTCTTGATGAATGAGTTATTGTAATTTTATTTCAATGTATTAGACCACTTTTGTATTTCCCTTCAGCTTAAAAAATATCAGTGTGGTGATCTCAACTTATATAAGTAGGTTTTTTTTTTTTTTTTTTTTAACTTCTGGTAATCTTAGAAATTCTCTTCTCTTACTCATTATTAGGGCAGAGGGCAAGACTGTGTATTTTAAAATAGCTTCCTGGTGGAAGCATTTGCAGCTGGAGATGAAATATGGACTTTGGGACTATTTGCCCTTTAAAATTATCTCTCCATTCTCAGGAGATAGTGACAGTGTCTCTCATTCTCCAGGACACAATTCAAGCTTTTTTGAGTTGTGTCTCTAGTTTTAGTTTGAGCAGGGAATGATTTTAACTGGTCTCATTTTTATTTGCATTACCTAGCTACATTCTGGTTTATCCTAACCACTAATAGTGTTATCCCTTCTATTTTATTGTGGCAGCTGACTACAGGCAAACAAATTAATGTCAAATTGAGCATGAATATATTAAATATAGTCATGAATTTAATACATACTTTCATAATTAATAATAATAATTACAAACAGTAATTTAAAATTCTGAATAATGTATGACAACATCTTTACAGTTTGAACCCATAATGCCGCGCTTCTTCATAATTTCTGTTTCTAAATTCATCATCAAGATAAAACTTTAGCATGCAGTTTACTGAATAATAGGTTTTGAACATGCTCAGATCTCTCTTTTCTCTTTCCTCTTTCTCATCCATTCACATGGAGAAGGATTTCATCAAAGAAATGTAAGAAGACCATGTAGAAAAACTTGCACATAGTTAAATTTACTAGAAGACACAAAGTTACTTCATGGTGAAATGCAACCCTTGCTATCATTTTAAAACGAAGTGCCCAGGTGCTGCCACCTAATAACTCCCTGTTTTGTCTAATTTGGGGATTCTGGTTTCAAGTGTCAGAAATATGATATTATTACTAAAATTCATTAAAAAAATAAAAAGATGATAATGGTCTTGACAGCAGAGACAGGTAGCATATTCTCATATTATTTACAGTGGTCTGGAATACTGATGCAGCATATGTGTTCTGAAAATTAGATATAGGACTGTATTTAAGGTTAATTGAAGAATCATATACTGTTAATCCTTTCATTATTGTTTTGACGAAGAAGCATAGCAATGCAGGTTAATTTGCAGAAGTAAGGTTATTTGCAGATTAGAAGCTGACTGGAGAAGAGTTTATAAGAATTTTATTGAATTAAATTCCATGTATAAGTGAATTTCTCTTCTTACTTATTTGTATGTTTGGGTTATTGGTCCAGTAAAATATTACTTGAAAAGCAAAAATGCTCTGGCACTGCCTATCTGAATTATTATCATGTACATTTAGTCGAACAGAATCAGACCAGGTCTCAGAATCTGCATAGGACACGTGTCCAAATGACCTGACTCAGGCTCTTTAGCTCACAGTGCTAGGTGGTGGAGGAAGAATTTATGCATAAAAACAACACAAGTAGCTTTGTCCCAGGCAGAGGTTTCCGTAACCAAAACAAATATTTTTTTTTCTCTATGGTTGAAGTTTCAGGTGAGTCAGCAGCCAATGCACTAAATTAGAACTCACCACCAAGGGAATGCAAAGGTCATGGCTGGAGCACAATCAGTCCTCACTCTATCTCCATTATCGACCTTTCCTATACAGGTATATGTATCCTTTACATTTTTGTTTAAAAAAAATTGGTTATACACTGCAGAAACCAAAAAAGGCTCCAGTGAGCTGTGCTGGGAGAACAGCTGAAGGAGATTGCACCAGAATGACTTATCAGAAGTGTCTGAAATTCACACCTTCAAATTAAATATTTGCAAATACTTAAAATATTAAAGTTGCCACACTTTGAAAATTTCCATTAAAGAGAATGTCCAATTTTCAGGCTACTTCACTGATCAATGTCAGAATCCGTATATGGCAAAATTTTCCTTGATGTTGGGTATGTAAGAAACCCCTGCAAAATAATGAATATCTGAGTTGTCTGTGTTCTGGTATTTGATTTGCTAATGTTAAAACATAATACATATTCAATCTTATGTTTACTCTTTCTTCAGTTAGAGAAGAGATACTGTATCAATTAATTCCATAGAATTTCCTAAAATTTTGAATTTGAAGTCCCTTAGAGTTGTCAGACATGTTTGATCCTAAGTGCAGCTGGACATTGACAAGGTCTGTAAAAGCCTTACTGCTCTGCATGGGGAGGGGACCCAGGAGCAGAGGGTGACAACATCACAGGCACACAAGCAGGGACTGCCTCTTGCAAGACCTGAGCAAGATAAAGTCCAGGGATGGCAACCAGGGCCATCCAGGAGTTCAGTAATTGACATGCAAGCCCATACTGAGGACAAGCCAGAAAGTCACATCAGCAGATTAACATCCTGATCACCATGATCAAGCAAAGTTGCAAAATAACTCAGGCAAGGAACAAGGACAGCTGGACTGTTAAATCATACAAATACTTATGACTCACTTTCTCTGTATGCTTTTAATTCTGGAAAATGTTGAAGCAGAAAATAATAGAATTAATAATGTAAAATAATTATTATTTATGTTATTTCTAATATAATATTAGAAATAAAGCAAAAGAGAAAGAATAAGGTTCCCCAAACTGGGAATTCCACATGCTTTTCAAAGTAACTGTTGCTATAGTCAACTTTATCGTAATTTAGGAAAACTGATCTCAATTTTTGGTTCCAGTCTTTATACTACTCACAAGTAGATCTTTGTAGTGATTTTAATTACTCGTAATCTTGAACCACCACTTCTGCAAACAAGTTTTTAAGCCTGTGATTCCTTTGGGCACTTCTGTAGTTTTCTCTGAGAATTCGTAATTTCTGAGAATTCATAATTTAAAGCCTTATGGCTGGCATATTTTTATTTCGGTAGCCACACTCTAGTCTGAAGACCAAATTAGATAAATTTAGCAAACCAATGTGGAAACAGTCATGAAAAGCATACAATTTTTGTATTTTAATGATGATATTCTCCTCTCCAAGATTATGTAAAAAAATTGGTTTAGAGATAACCATAAAAATAATCAAAGATTTTTGTAGAAAGTGTGTGCCATATGAATTGATATTTTTAGTCCTTTCACTTGGCTCTCCTTTTCTCCTCCATGTGAAGGCAAAATGGTTTGATTGTGTCACTCATATTAGCACATACTGATATAATTTTAGTTCTCATTATACTCTGGTGTGCACATGATTTCTGTGGCCCAAGGTCTTTAGTGGTGTAGCTGGACTACTTTTGTCGCCTGAAGTGTTGACGTTTCTACTACTAATTGGTTTTCATGTTTACTTCCCCTGGAGTACTTAAGAAAGGATTTGTATCATCCACCTCTAAGTAGTGAGGAAATGTTTCAGCATTACGCTTTATTACATTTCTAGCTCCTTCCTTAGTATTTCCTCTTTACCACCTGCTTGGCTTCATAGTGTTTGTTCTCTCTGCCTCTTAATTTAAGCTTGCTAATCATCTGTTAATGCAGCTTCAATGAAACATCCCTTGCATGAAACCTCATCAGCTACCTCATTACCAGATCTTATTGAAGTGTCTCCACCTATTATCACCTGGCCAAATTTCCATTATGTTTTGTCATTGAGAATGTGGGCAAGGAGAGATTCAGTTACGTGAGCACTAATAGCAAATGAAAAAAATTAATTTAACTTAACCTTGGTACAATGAATAAATGTTTCTCCACTTAAAAAAATAGACTCCAGCTTAAATTACAGTTATAGGCATCTGTTTACTTGCTAATGTAGCTGGATATGACATTCAGGTACCATTAATGCATGCAACAGCCAAGTCAAGTACACGTAATGAAGTATTCAGAAAGACTAATCACTCAAAATAAATTCTGGCATTAGACGATGCAAGGCAAATACACAATTTATTAATATTACTATTTATTTGCATTTTAGATCGTGTATTAATGCTTATTTGATCTTCTCATCTTGCACTGAAACAGGAAATAAACGAGCTATAAAAAAAGTCACAGGTCATGATGTCAACACGTAAAAGTGCCAGTTATACACAATTCTATAATACTCTTTCTATAAGACTGTCTTTTCCTTTAGGTATAGCTAAGTAAAGTCCTTAGAACAGCAGTGAGACTATTACTTATAGATAAACTTTGCACTGCAGATGTTAAAAAGCAGTCCAATGAAAGCTTCATAGGCTTTGTAATATTTCAAAGAGATTAATTTTTGCCTTCTCAAAGTTATTAATTAGAAGATTTAAGTTAGAGTCATACTCAAATGGACAAACTCTACAAGAAATGCAACAGCAACACTAAGCAAAAAGGATAGTTACATGAATACAAGAATTTAGTCTTCACAATTTAACCCATGTCTTGCAGGAGAGAACTATAGTTATCGTAAGATTTAATCTTTAAACAACATTTTGCTCATGAAGACTGTCGATGGCTGTGGGGAGTGGACCTATTTGTTTGATCTCTCTGCAGAAGCTGAGTAAATGTTCTGCACTGCACCTTGCCAGTGCATTTTTCACACTCCAGAAATGGGAACAATACAATTTCCATGGTGGCAGCAGTTTTGGCCCTTTCTTTGAAGGATACCAACAAGTGTAAGATCTGTGTGAGGTTGTAATATCAGAATTGAAAGTCACCGAATTTCTCAAAGTGACAGTAAAAGAAATAAATATTTATTTAGATATCAGATGAGATGAGCAAGTTTTTCTTAGAGAAGGACCAGTGTGGGAAATTTCCACAAATGAAAAGTAGTTAAATATCTCATATTCCTACTGAAATTTCGAATTATTTGCTTATCTTATGTACCAGAATTGAACTTCAAATCATTCTAATCTGATATCATATGTAATTCAGACTGTAGAATGTTTTTATTATTATATGAAATACAGCATCCTCTAAGTGGAAAGCCTGTAAGTCTACATGTTCAGATTTCATATAAAATATGAATTTCTTTGAGTTCTGGATAAGACTGATTTGCAAACTTGTTGTCATGAGGTCATAGTTATTATGCATATCTTTACTCTAATGGGGATCTACAATATCATCTTCCATCAAGACAAATAGTTTTGACTTGCAATTCAGAGAATTTTTCTCTTCACTCTAGTAAGTTCTGATGGCTAATCACACTCTCAATTAAATTTTTTTCCCTGATTTGAATATTCCTTTCAGCCAGAAATTTTTTATGGTTTTCTCTACTAGATCAAAAAATTCTTTGGAAAAAAAAAATTTCCTATGGTGAAAAAGACTTGCTCCATTTTGTGCAAGACCTTATAGCCAAATGAATAGAGTTTCTAAAATCTATCTTACAATAAGACTTTTTTACTAGCCCTTCAATTTGTGGTTCTCTTCTTATTCTCCATCACTTTTTAAATATGAATCTCTTAACTGAATTTCCTTCTTCATTTATGTACCATCTTTGTTTAGGGTTTTTTTTTTATAATTAAAAACAAATTTCCCCTCTTCATTATGGTTCTGTTTATACTTCAGAGTACCATATATCTTTGACTGTGTTCTTGCCATGCAATGTCCACTTTGCAGATTAGTATTGTGTCCTCCTTTATGAATAACACCTGCAGGCATTTTTACAATTTACTTTTGCATCAGTAGTACAGAATTTAAAATCATGTCAAAATTAATGTTAACACAATGAAGCTGCTTAGATATATTCAGTGTATTGGTTCCTACGTAACACTGCTTTTTGCTGTCTTCCAGTTGGTCAGTTCTTAATCCCTTTTTTCAAGGGATTGTGAAGACTATGTGCTAATTATTTAAGTCTGTGCAACTGTAAATCATGCTTTTGTAACATGTAAGTATATTACATCTGTAGTTGCCTCTGTCAGTCCAACTTGTAATCTCATAAAAAAATGAAATCAGTTTTATTTGATAAGACCTGTCCTCCATCATGTGTTATTGATTGCATTTATATTCCTCTTAATTTAATTATGTATTGATTGAATCACATCGGCTTTCCATTCTTCTGCTCAAGGATGAAAACATGGTAATCATATATATATATGTATACTTTAGCAGGGTCAACCTACTGTCTCCATTGGCACACTATTAATCCCTTATCTTGAGAAATTAGACTTCTATTCTACTATTGATGCTGTTTTCTATTCATCACTATTGATCAATAAAAAAAAGCAGAAAGCTGGACAGAGCCCCCACTGAATCTTTATGAATCTTGGGTTCATTTATGTTATCCAAACCTGCTAATTTAGGAGGGTCTTAATGAAGAAAAGAAAAAAATGTGAAGAGTGACATTCATATGATGGGTTTTATTTGCTTAAACATTGTATTTGGGACTTGGGTCAGGTTCCTTTGTCTCAAAGTGAACATCTGATTTATGAACAAAGCACGATCACAAGATCTTTATTACCTTGAGCACAGCAGACACACAACAATTGTTCAGAGATTTTAGGTGTTTTTCCAGTTGGTCTCAGCTCTCCCTCCTACTTTCCTGTGAGTGACAGGAAATGCCTCTCTACGGTAAGAATTTATTATTTCTGTTGCATAGAAATGCACTTGAGTTGCATACAGTGTTCTGAACTCTCTTATTGGCAACATGAATTATTTTCACTAGATCTTGCTCAGATTTTCCTGTAACCAGTGCTTTGAGAGGGGCTTCCAATGCTCTGGCCAACAGCCTCCATGACGCAGCAAAACTTCCTATTTCAGGCTGGGTGTATGAAAGGTTACACATCTTCCCAGGTGCTCCTGATCTGTCATCACTGACACAGGGACAGACAGACAGAGAAACGGAGACAGAGAGTTGGGTGGGTGTAGTTGATTCAGCCTGAAAGAATTTAGATCTGCTTGCTTGCTTTCTTTACAGACTCTGCTCCCTCTTTGATATCTAGTGCTCTTAATATTCCCAATTCATTCATTCTATCACTACAATCACCTCCACAATAAAAAGCTTTACTGGTAATAGAAGAACTTTTATGTCCTGAAGGAAGCTCAGTGTATCTGAGGGACAAAGGCTCAAATACCAACAGAGACAGCACAGCCATCTATATGTATCTTACCTGACACTTTAAAAAATTGGTGTTTGTGTATAAACCAGTATGCACCTAAGACTGCAACTATCTAAATACATTAGAAATGCATTTATTCACTTATTTTTCTGTATGTCACTATAAGAAATGTTACTTCTATCAAGGGAATCCTAGTATATCACTTTTCCATCCAAAGAGTTTTTAGCAGATCACCTCTCAGCTAGACTGGGAAAAAGGTATTTAAAGTTACAAGTAAAATAACTCATAGTTTACATGCAGGGAGAAGGCAAAAGTATTGCCCTAAAACAGTGGTAATGGATGATCAAAAGTTTTGATTGCATAGCGAAAGTGTTGAGCTACCTAAACAATTTTAACTTACTGAGGAAGAAAAAAAAACCCACCAGAATTTTCCTTGTGATATTAATAGAAACAAACAAACAAAACTTTGGACCTGAAATTAATTGCAGAAAATTAGTTGTTTAAAGATTTACTAGAAATAGATTCAGCAATATTATTCTAATTACATTTCTAGAGAGTTGCCACAATACTGTGGTGGTTTAGATTCTCGAATCAGTAAGGCTAATATTTTATTTTCTGCTTAGTGTTTTTACTCATCAGAGCACAACTTTGTAGTGCTCATCCATTTAGCAATTTCCTTGCTGACAAGGGAAAAAGAACCATCGAAACTTGCAGTTCTTCTCACAACAGATGTATTTTGTCCTTAAGGGTACCCATACTTTTTAAGTTTCATCATTGCATTTATCTTTCATTTCTACAACACATTAAAAAAAATCACTTCATATCTCTTTTTTATAACCAGTTGGTGTAAAAGCTAAAGTTTATTAAGTACATGCCCCCTGAATGATTGATTACCCTCCAAATCTTGTTATTCTAGAAAGCTGTGCATGTATCACCTGAAAAAAAAACCCTAAAAATGGAATGTACTCCAGTTATGTTGCTTAGTTTTCTATCTTAATGAAATAAGAAGGTGTGAGCCACTGAAATTAATTCTTCCATCAGAATTATTGTGTGGTCCACAGCTCTGAATACAAACAGACATGAGATCATTAAACTTTTATCATTTATGGCCCTTAAAATCTATATCCTAATCTCGGAACCCGTAGTGTAATACCACAGAATAAAACTGCTCAATGAGAAACATGCTGACCTGGGAACAGTCTTCAGAGAGCTTTTTTTTCTTTCAGAAAGAAAGTCAGCCCAAATTTCTGACAATATAAGATTAATAAAAATAAGAGTTCTTCAGTTTTGATCGGGAGGAATTACACTGGGTCACTTTCAGAGGCTTTCTGATGAGTAAGGTGACTTTTGTCAATGTTTTATTTGCATATTTTTAATGTTTACTCTCATAGAGTGGTCTAGATTAGCTAGATGTGGTCCTGCTCTGTCTTGTCACAGAGCAACTGCTCCTGGCTCCCAGCTGCCATTAATTTCATAATGCAGGGGAAAACCCCTCTTACAGAATTTTGCCATGAGAGGAGCTCAAAGCTCCTGTTGCGAGGGAACTCTGTAGGAACTGAGAGCTACCAGACCACGAAGATGCCCTTGGCCACTCTCCTTTTATTTTGGAACCACAGCTTACAGGTTCCTTGTGAGCAAACAAAAGCATTAACTTACACACTGAATGATTGTAAGGAAAAGATGATACAACTTAAACTAGAATGGAACTAAAATGGAACCTTTGGAAGAAACATGAACGAAGGCAGAACCACTATACATGTAATTTAGCAAAGCTGAGTGATTCATTGCCTCAGAAGTTTAAAGGAATGAGAAACGCAGGTGGATTTTAAAATGGACTAAATGAGTATCAGTTGCTTTTGTGAGTATCAACTGTTTTTGAGAATTATGCGAGCTGAGTAAACTAACATTTCATATTTGTGGAGAGAGAGCTTATTAACCTTTTTAGATGAAGAACAATTTAATGTCATATTAACTGGAATTTTTTTGACACCTTTCTTGATGCAGCAAGAATTTCCCTCATATATGGGATACTCTACCTTGTCTTGTGAGGCACACATATAACTGCACAACTGCAGTTTGCTTCTGGGAATTATTCTTGGTGGCATAGTTAATCTTTATTTCACTCCTAATCTGGGATCCATTCACACATAAGAACCCTAAAGTGAAGTAGAGCTATTTTATTTCCTTCATGAGTTCACTGATGAATGTACATACCAGCTCGAATTACCACAAGTAGTCAGTGGCAAAAATCAAATGTATATATACTGTTTTAGAATGATTGCTATTCAAAAACTTGTTTATCTGTATCTCAGTGAATGCAGATATTTCCATGGGTTTTTATGTGGTGATTCTTCCCTTTTTCCATGGGGGTGGTTTCTCACTGTCTTTGTCTCCTGCCAGTTTTTATAGGTGACTGTCCAAGTACTTTTTGAAGGGTTGGAAAAGGGACAGCATTTTGAACAAAACAGTAAAAACTACAAATAATCATATCTCTAAAAGTAAACTCAAGAAAAGATGGTTTCCTTCACACCTTCAACAACCGATTGATTTCAGTTAGAAATACATTCTTGTCACATTAGTAGCATCTCTTTAAAGTTCCTTTCATTTTTGGAGTATCCCTTTCATTTTTAATTTGCAAATTGGATTACAGGGGCAATATTTGTCATCCTCATTAATCATTATGCAAATTATTTGTCAGCTGTTTAGAACAATATTTATTTCCTCTAAAAGGTGAGTAAAAGCTAAATATATTTATTAACTGGTAAGCTGCATTCAATAACGAGGTAGTTCCATCTGCTTCAGGCTTGGGTAGACTCATGGTTGTCATCTGTGACAACTCAATTCTGTGTGCTGATTGCTTTAGTATTTTGCAGTGATGTAGCTTCATCCTTCTATTTTCTTTAACAAGGTTGATAGAATTTGTAATTACTGATGGGGTCTGCCTTCTTTATAGTTTGCTGAGAGCATATTAAATCTAAAACTAAAGAGAAACATGAAATCATGTTTACAAACATTGTTCCCCTATAATGGTTAGTATATTTGCTTGATTTTAATTTTTTTAGCTCTTTTATTCTTCAAGGATCCTGCCTCTTCTATGAATTAATGTTTTGAAATGGATGACCTGTGAATATGTGAGGAACAGCCTTTAACCCAACAGGAATAAAGCTGCTGTAATTAGACTAACAGGGAAAAGAAAGGAAATTTGAATGAAACTCTCTCATTTTGTAATAGACATGGTTCAGGCAGGTTGTATCCTGTGGATCCCCACTGTCTGTGATTTGACAAGCTGTGGCCCTTGTTGAAGAGACCTCTTCAAAGGAAGCAGCAATTTTCTCATCTTCGGGTGCAGAACAATATAAAACCAATTCTAGAACAAGAGGAAAAAATGTTGGATACAGAAATGAGGTCACTGAGCTGGTTCCAGCATCGCTTTACATCTCAGCAACGTGGCCACAGAAGATTAAGCACCAAATCATTCTGCATAATTCTTTACCAGTGTCACCTTATCATTCTATTAATTCATCATATGAGAGATAATCTTAAATGAATTTCTGTTTCAGCTTTTGCGCAAATGCCAAAGAAAAATAAAAGATGACCTTGAGACTCATTGGAAGTCATGGTTAGAGACTCAGGCCAAGTTAGAAAAAGTGCTTTCTCAGTACTTTTTCCATGAGACCTTATACACTGGGAATTATAGATTATTTTCTGAAAAAAGTAATTGTCAGAGGTTTATGTTATGCTTAGGTTTGATACACACATTTTCACTGGACAGAATATTTTTAATATTGAGTTTCAAAATAACCGCGAGTTAGTTAAGGAATTCCACATGAAATTTCAATAAATCATAGATTATCTTCTATATTTGGCTTCTTTACAGTTTTCCTCCAAAGCATCAAAAATTCTTTTTTTTTTTTTTTTAGGGTAGTCAAAAGGGGGACTTTCCAGAATAATTAGAGATTTTTCTCTATTCAATCCAATGTTTTTTTCCCATATGAATTTTCAGTTTAGTTGTAAAAACATAAACTTATTCATTTAAGTTTATGGGCAAAGACATAGTGCATCATATAAAATTATTCTAGATGACAAAATATAAACTCTCTGATAGGATTAACTTCTTCATGAAATGCCCATGGTGAAAATTTTTATCAATAAAAATTTTCAAACTTGATCACTGCATTTATCCCTCACTTCACTTGGATTTCAGGAAAATTTCTTACCTCAATATTGAATTTTAGCACATGGTCTGGCTGTTCTTCATATCTTTATGCTTCCATTTATTCTAGTAGTGTTAACGCTCCTCATAATCTTTAATATAGTTATTGTGCTACATATCCCCAGTAGTCTGTAGAGCATTTTGACTTCACAGGGATAGAATGTGGTCTTCGTAGCTCCTATATCTGCTGGCTTCTGTTCATGATGGCCTTTTCTTAAAAAGCCTATTTGTAACTTTTATTGCAGAGATGAGCTTAATTCTTACTCATCACCAGAAAGGCAACATGGCAACTATATTTAATCTTCAGCACTGACAAATACTTAAAATAGAATATATTAGAGTAAAATCCTCAACATTCTCAATGAGAAGTCAGCCCAAGTTTAATTAATTAATCTCTCAATTTACTGTCTTTATCACATGTTTGTTTCTAAGTCTCTGTATACTCTAGGGCCTTATCTGAAAGAGAATACTGTGTTGTTGCTTTTTAAAATTAAGTAAGATAATACTAATTAAATCTGTCTGAAAACTAGGATGGATGTTTATTAATGCTTTGTGAGCACTCAATCTAGATATCAAATGAAAAACAAATTTTGATATTCAATCAAAACAAATTTGAATATTAAATCTAATAACACAGTTGAAGAAGATAGCTTGAGATCACTGGCTACTATTGAAAACACTCTTGGAATTTGGTCTTTTCCTATCAATACAATTTTTAAATGAATATTTACAATTTTTAAATAAATATTCTCCTTAGACAGACACTGAACTGACAGACACGACAAGAGAAAAACTGTTTTCTAGTCCTTGGCGTATGCAGCTATAGAGTTAGTGTAATGTTCTCATCCTACCAATAAAATTACTATGTGTTAAGAGGGGAGGATGCCCATAGTTGATAGAGTAGCTGAGAGAGACTCATTTGTCGCTTTCCCTTTCTGCTAAGACAAGCAGATAAGGTGACAATTAGGGTCATTTAAGTTTATCTTTCTGTTGGTACAGATGTTTATGACTGCATTTAAACAGTCACTTACACCATATTTCGAAGCTGCATTTACAACTGTATACTTATATTAGGCCAGGTGAGTCCCCCAAAGGGTGAATAGTAGTGACAAGAAGAAAATAAAATGTGCATTTACTTCTGTACCTAGACAGGACTACAGTTATATGTGTGCATTATATTTTGTAGCCCCTTAGGCATGTCATAGCATAATTTTTTACCTTGTTTTTGAATACACTTAGAAGATATTCTTATATAAACGTATAGCATTTAAATTGAGAGAAGGGCATTAAGTGACAAAAGCAATAACACACAGTGCCTATGATGCAAAATGCACTGCTATGCACTCAGCACTTTGGTATTGAAAGGTTGTGTCAAAAAACCTCAGCCGCTGTTGAAACTGAGGACAACATTGTCCTCTTCTCTGAGACTCTTAATGGTTTTGGCGGAGATTGAGCTAATTTTCTTCAAAGTGTCTGGTATGGTGCTATGTTTAGATTGTGTGACCAAAGCAGTGTTGATAAGACAGGGATGTTTTAGCCATGGCTGAGCAGTGTGAATTGGGGTCAATTAAGGTCTTTGCTGTTTCTCATGCTGTACAGCCAGACAGGACATTGAGGGATGTGCCATAGGTTGGGAGGGGACATGACCAGGCAGATGACCAGAACTAACCAAAGAGATATTTCATTTGATAAAGAAAGAGGAAAAGGGGATGTCTGGAGCTACGGTGTTTCTGTGTCACCGTTACGCATGATGGAGCCCAGCTTTCCTGTGGACACGTCCAAGCAGCTTCATAGCCATGGGAAGCAGTGAATCAACTCCCTGTTTTGCTTTGCTTGTATGCATGGCTTTGGCTTTACCTACTAGATTGCCTTTATCTCATCCCATGAGATGAGATAAACAAGCCAAGTTGTCTTGCCTTACCCTCCTTGCTCTCTTCGCCATCAGCTGCAGGGAGCGGCACATGCTGGAGTGATGAGGGCTGTGAGGGGCAGAGATACATGCTGGGGTTAAACCACAACAATAGCTTATATGCAGGGTCTTTTTCCACCATGCTAATCCTCAAAGGTGTGTACTCAGGCCTGCATTAAGCCTGTTGAGGAGATTCTTTCTTTCCATACCTACAGATGACTTTGTGATCAGAGTGATGGAAGAAAGAAGTCTCTGCTTACAAAGGATGCCATTATGGCATGCTGTCCTTAGCATGCTGTCCAAGTCAGCACTTCGGAAACAGCACCACATTTTTAAAAGTGGTTTAAATGCTAATATGAAACTATAGTGAAAACTGTACAACTTCTGCACCCTGACACCTTTTGCCTGTGTTGGTACAGAAGTGAGGAGTCTCCCCCATCAATTTCCTGTTTTCTTGATAGCATATGATATTTTAATCTCCACTTCTCAAATTTTCTGCCTTTCGCTATCTCAATCACTCTGCGTAATGAAAAGTCCATGTATTAAGAATGCATGCTGAGGCTTTCTAGCCAAGTCTCCACTCAAACTAACCAGTCTTTCAATCCTATTATGTACAAAAGAGAATATTGATTTCCCTGCTGCCAGTAAGACTTTACTATATGACATGAAGATGAAACAGATCATATCATTGGCAGCTGCATATTAAAAATGGAATTGCTGTGAATAGTGAGAAAAACTAGAAGAAGAATTGGAAATGCTTTTGCTTTATTTTTGGTTACCTAAACTGTGCCAATTTATGATCTTTAGAAGTCATACATCTTGTTAAAAACAATCCATTAATATCCCCAAGAATTCCAATTATACTTAGCTTAAAGAAAGAATAAGAAATCTACGTATCTTGCAGAGATTACTTTGGACATTGTGGCACATGCTACCGTGGTTTTGTTTTTCTAATGCCTCATTTACCTGTTCATGTCCTACACATGCCCTAAAAGTAAATTTCCATGAGTCTTTCTCAGTCAACAAGTAGATTATCCTTCACCAATCAAATGATCTCCCTGCTGGACTCAAAACTGGAGTGATTTTCTCTTCTTTCATCTGCCTATGAATATTTATTACTCTACTAGGTGAGTCTAGTAAGAGTCTGATTTTAAACCCATTCAGCTCAGAAGGAGCCTTTCAGATTATGTTAATGGGATTTGGTGCTGACCCTAAGACTTTATGTCAGTAGACACTACTGAGAGCTGTAAGCATCCTGAAGAGATAGGGGATGAACACAAAAGAGCAGAGTCTGGTTTGCATGTATAAAGAAACTGAATGTTTCAGGTTTCACTGAGAGGTTTTTGTTTAGCTGCTACATCAGTGATTTGAAAAATGAAGCTGACTTTGGTATATTATTCCCAGGGTGTCAGAACTCTGCTTATTTCTGTGTCTTTTATTAGCCTACATTCTGTTTGATACACACAAGAAAAATAAGATTGTACTGTGCTGCAAACAGTAGAGCGATATTTGCTGGAGTAGCTGTCTAAGTTGTAGTTTGAAGACTGTTCCCCAAATTAATGGGAGAAGGTACCTAGCAGAAGTTCACAAAAAACCTTGAGAAAAATATCTCTTGAAGCAAAGTATGTATTTTTTAATGCATCTATGTGTGCAAGCTGACAGAAGTTTATTATTCATATATGAACACATATAATAGTATACAGGCATTTAAATGTCCTCAGTGTCCAAATGGAAACCAGTCATGAATGTTAGATCGGGTCCAGATGAGGGCCATGGAGATATCCAGAAGTCTGAAGCACCTCTCCTGCGAAGAAAGTAGGAGGGAGTTGATGTTTAGTCTGAATAAGAGAAAGCTCCAGGAAGATCTTATTGTGGCCTTTCAGTACTTGAAGGGGCTTATAAGAAACATCAAGAAATACTTTTACCCAGAGCCTGTAGTGTTCTGTGTAGACTTTATGTTATTCTGTGAACCATAGCTCTGTGTATATGAGAAAGTATGAATATGAGTAAAAGTAGATTTAAAAAAAGTATTTTTAAGAAACGAATCTTGTATTTGTTCCTTGGTGCAATTCTAAGAAAAAAGCATAATTAGACTGGAATTAAGGATTGTCAAAGTTCGGTGTTAATTTTATGTTTACACTAATTATTTTTATGACATTCAAGAATATTTTGTAAACAGAATTAGAAAGTTTGTCAAAATAAATTTAAGTATGATCAATAAATATATTAAATTAATATTAATAACTTCTGTTCTGCATTTTTGCATTTATTATTTCCTGTTAAATCCAAGATGCTTTAAATTAAATATTTTTTCCCTTCTATTGCCACTGAAAGACGGAGCTAAAATGGCTTATGTAGCCTAAATATCTCATTGTATCAAATGACAATATGGTGTATTTTCACATATGAGTAATTAGAGGCCTGAATGAAAATTACAAAAAAAAAAGTGTTAAAAATGGGTGATTGCACAATATCTCTGTAATATGCGTAGATATCAAATTGCAGTGTGGATGTCACATCCACCATGATACTCCATGGGATAAAAGGGGACAGATGAGTCAGGTTGAAGTGTTCTAAATCTAATGGTGAAAGGACTCTGTAGCTGTACAGGCTGGCCTTTGAAGTTCCTCATCCTAGGGCCTAAGGTACAATAACAACATTAAAAAAAAAAACCCAAAAAACCACAGGTTTAAAATTTTTTGTTTCAATGATCATTTCACAGACTGCATTTAGACCAATTCGGGCAACATGTACTCCATGACATATCTTGGTCTCCAAGTTTTTTGGATTAGGCAGTTGAACAGATCATTTAGAGGTCACTTACAATTTACACACCTGGATTTCCTTTCCTCAGTGGGAAGTCATGGCTGTGTTTCTGTACGAATTTGAAAAAGACAGTGGGAGATCGCAAGTGAGAATTATAATTTAATAGGAAAATTAAAATAAATGCAATAGTGCAAGACCACTGACAGAGTCAGGATACAAACTGACACCTTGTTAGTCAGGGTGGTGGTAGCAGTCCAGAAGTGGTTCTGTTGGAGAAGTGATCCTGGAGAAAAGGGCCTGGTCTGCACCTGAAGGTCCAGTGGTAGCTCTTCTCCTCTGGGAATCCAGTGGATCAAGGCTGCTTGTGCTGTTCCAAACCCCAGGTATATCCAGGTGGGAATGCTTGGCTCCTGCCTGCTGGGCAGAGCATCTCCCAGGGGGCTGATGAGTCATGCCGGTGTGTCCTTGATTGCCCATAAACAGAGATAGCCCCCAGAGGGAGTTATCAGGGATGAGTCATGGCAGGAGATAAGGAGCACTGCCCCACCCGCTTTAACAGCTTGTGAAGATGACAATAGAATGCATACCATTAGTTACATCTTACATTGTAACCTAGGACAGTTTCTTATCTTAGTGTAGGGCACAGCAGGTACATGAGCTATCTATTTCCTCTAATTTAGATGTTTTCTTTGACATAGGACATGCCTCAATGTATCATGCACATAAAATCCAGCAGGTGACACATTTTTTGCTTCAATCAAGAAATTAATTGTTGATTTAATGTCCCTAGACCTGAGCTCCTCTCCATCATCTACATTTCACTGTAAGGGTAGTGAAAGAAACTGAACTGAAGAGTTTCCAAGAATGAGTGCAACATTTCAAGGGTGAGTTTAAGTTAAAAAAAATTAAGTATCTTCTTCAGATTCATGAGAATGATTTCAAACTCCTAATAATATTATGTCAACTGGCCTTAAATTCTACAGTCTTAGAAATGTGAAGTTCTGCAGGATGTTACAATCATATTTTTAAGCTTTTTTCGTATACAGGTAAGAGAGACTAACAATATTTTCTACAAGAAAATAGAGTATGAGCACGGTTCAAAGACTGTTTTTCAAGTTTTTATTTTACGTATATAGGTGTGTGTCTTTGTATTCAGAATGTGAACCTCCATCATAAAAATGATCATTATTTTGCTTTGTAGGGCTACTATTGCTCTGCCATTTTATATCTTTGGAAAGATGACAAGTTTTGTTTTCTTTCTAGGCCATAAATAGTCCACTATTTTTAATTAAATATTCTCTTGTTAACTGCATAAGGACAGTAACATAGCCTTTAGCTTCAGCTAAGTTCCTCAGGTTTTTTTAAAAGCTAAAGATGGTGAGTTTATTTGATTTATGTTTACTTTGGGGTTCTGTTTTATTAATATAAAAAAATAGATACATACTTGAGTCATTACTTAAGCTACTCTATATGCTGTTTTCCCTCCTGCATCTGACTCTTTCACTGAAAGAAGCTGAATATACTACTGAATAACACAGCAAGTCACTTTGTGTACAATTAAAATATGTAATTTCTGACCAGATTTCCTTCCTTCACCAAAGGTATACATTAGGACTTTAATGATGCATGAAGATGAATCCCAGTTGCCAATGCACAAGCCTTCATAATATTTTAGGGAACCAATAATTAGCATTTTGAAATTGTGTGTGCATCTCACAAGCAATCTGGTTCTCCTCCTCCTTCCTGTTTTGAAGTCAATAGCCTGTGTTACACCAGCCATCTGCAGTTCTGCGGACAGGTGCAGGGTCAGCATCACAGCTCCAAGCATGAAGTTCAGAGAGAGATGAAAAAATTGCTAAGCAACTAAGAAGAATTTCCAGCATAATTAAAAACCCCCACCAGCATTCATTTCTAAAAATATGCATGTTTTTATTTGGTTTTTTTTTTACATTTCTCTGGACATGGCTTGTTCAGACGAAACAGCACATGGACTTGCTTGCAAATTGTGTAGGAATAATGAGAAATATATAAGGCTAACCATAAAATGTAGGGAAAAAAATTCCAGATAGTTTGTTGAAGGCTTGTGCCTTGGAGTTAATAGACTATTCTACAGTACTGATTGCCTTAGAAACATGATGCTGATCTCTAATAGCTATAGACATCAACCAAACTGCTGAGGTGGTGCAAGTGTCGGGTAAGTACAGGATAGGAGATCAGGCCAGTGAACTCTCCAAACCTTACACATTGTTGCATCTGCTCAAATTTCAGGTTTTTTTTCTTTTTTCCACCTTTCTATTGCTTTAGTGGACAGAATGCTTTCTACAAACTCCTCCACTTTCTGCATATTCTCCTCTCCTTAGTTTGGACCTATCAATGGGGTTTTAGGAAAAGAGAATTAAAATAACACCATCCTCTACATAAATAATTATACTTGTAACAAGTGCACCCTGGTTGAAATAAATTCTGTTCCTGAACCCATCTTCCAAGCTTGGGGTTCAGTGAAGTACACAACTGGAGACTTTATATGTGTTGAAAAGCACTGTCACCAGTGTCAGGCAAATAGTATTGTCATCCAGCATCTTCTTCTGAAAGTATTGCCATTGGGTGAAATTATGGTAGTAGTTAGGAAAATATTTTTTCCCCTTTTTTTTTAATACACACAGTGATTTCAGGATCAGTAAGGCTAACTAGCACTCACTGGTGAAATATTAATATGTAAAATATATTCTAGTTGATATTATTTATGTGTCTAATGAGGAAAACTTTTGATATTACTGTCTAGTGATCTCCATAATAATTTCTCTTTGGTTTTAATGTCACATTGGTGCTTTAATGACACTCAAAGTTATCAGAGGTTTAGGCATATAAAAATAGCAACTTTGATTATTTTATTTTTCACTAGTAGAATGTCAAATGTGGATGACACTAGGAATGAAACATAGATCAAGAACACTGAGAAAAGTATAAAGTTCTTCAAAATATTGTGATTTAGATGAAATGGAGAGCCTATTTTTTTCTTAGACTAAAGCCAAAAAGTCTTACTTTAAGATCATTAAATTTGTATATGCACATAATTAAATCATAGGTGACATTTCAAGTTAGCAATTAGAAAGGTTAGCCAAGGCATCAATACCTTTTCAGTGAAAATCCTTTCTAAATGACACTGTTAGCAAAAAAAGAAATTAGCTTCTTTAATTGCGTTCCAAACTTATCTTAACCTCAAAACGTGAAATGATTGTATAAATTTGTAATTATCTAGCCCAGTTTTGTCTTGGCTTTTGTTTGTTTGATTGTTTTTTTTTTCAATAAAATAACTTGGTGTCATATTTCTACCGCTATAATATAAGCAAAGCATGAAATATATCTTATTTTCAAATGTAAGGCACACATTTAGTATATTGATATTATTTCTTCATTTTCTCCTGTGCATTATCTAATACATTTGCATTGTTTGATTTCCATTTATATGCTGATATTTCAGAAGACTGTTCATCCATTCCGGAAATTTAGATGCCTAGTCATACACAAATTTTGATCTGCTTCTCCTTCTGCCTTACAAACAGCATCACTTTCCTATTCTAAATCTAATTTCCAAATTAAAATATCCTTTTAAAATGAGAATATGAAGGTCTTTTGAGAAATTGTACTGTTTAATAATTCATTTCTTATGTGCTTGATGCTGAGCAGTAAGTGTTAGAAATGATTAATCCCGTCTGGCTGTCTTACTTGCAGCAAAAAGGTACATTCTTAACTCATTCCAGCAGGCAAACATGACATGAAATTCTTGTGAATAGTGGGCACAATAAATGTGCACAGACGTGTTAGGACACAGCCTGGGGTTTAACAAACTAAACTTGCCATGAGAAACTGCTGGACATTGCATGAGAAATTGCTGGATACGACAGATAACAGAGGGAGAAGTTGACAAGTGTTATGGGTTGCACTGTGAATAATAGGCAGATTTCACATATAGTTACAGGACAGTGAGGTGAGAGACGGCCAAATCTCATAACTAGTTGAGGGATCAACTGGGGATCTTTGAAAAGTGAAATATAGCAATGTCAACAAACCCTCAGCAACAATAATCTGTGAGATAGCAAACTGGGTACAGGTGTAACAAAAGTGAGTCCAGTGGGGAAAATGTAATTAACAATGGGACGTTTATTTGGGATGAAACACAGGTGGAGAAAGGGAGGGGTCCAGATAGGGAAAACAAGCATGGGAAACGGAGAGGAGCTGGAACAGGAGAGGCTAATTGTGTGCAAGTGCAAGTGCTAGCTGGAATACTTCTCTGGTCAAGCCCTGTCCTTATTAAATCCTATTCCTAACCAGTTTGTGTATGGGTGCACTTCATCCTGGGTATGAGTGTGGGAACCACTCCTGACCTTCCAGAGGGACTAGTCAGTAAGCAGGATGAGAGATCTGAGTGCCAGCCACTAATGGAAAACATTGTGTGTGACAGTGCGGAGGAGACGCACTAGTAGCCTTCAGACTGGACTAGCACGGAGTAACAGGATGCCAGCACCCAGAAAGACTCAAGGCCTCAGGATCTCATGGAGGAACTGTGTGAGGCACCTGGGATCTGGGCAAAGATGTTACAGGCACTTGGAGTCTGGGATAATACACAAGGAGTGTATAGATGTGGTGTGCCTGGAGATCTGGAGCGGGAGAGTGTCCGTATGGAACCGCTGGTGAGCTTACACCCTGTGTGTGTGTACCACAAATGTGTTCTCCACCTCACTGCTGATGGGACCCGGCTGCAGGGAACCTCTGCATCCATGAGTTTTGGATGGCAGACACCACGAGGTCTGAGAGGAACCAGTATCACCTCTACACGGCCACAAGGGAGAATTCCCTGAGTCACAAAGTCTACCAGGTCTGGCTACCTTCTGCTGTAAGTTTCACGTGTTAATCAGGATGACCACGAAGTTGTCCTCTAGTCTCTAATTCATCCTTAAAAGAGCCTTCAGCAGAAAAATGAAAGAGAACATTGCTTTTTTCATGAGAGAAACTGTGAATACTTGATGTAATGACTTTTACCGTCTCATGTTAAGGCCCTTAAAATCATAGCAATTCAGTTAGGAACAAATTATACAAGATATACCCATCTTATTTTCTAATGTATCCACACTTGACAGTCAATTCTGTACTGGGAAAAAAGCTGGATTATGTAATTTAATATATAAACAGGCCTATTTCCTAACCTTCTTCTTATTATTTGCTGCCAGTTTCTGCTGCAAGTCAGAAATTTAGTGTATGAAGTGTCTTAGGAGGCTACAAAGTTCAAGAGGAAACATCAATACTTTTTTTTTCTTATATGCAAGTGTTTTGAAAAATATACTTGGAATTATATGACATAAAATTTATCTGTATTTATTATTCCTTGAAGGACAATTATTTTTGTATCATTTTACCAGAAAATTTATCAGCACTGCTTTAGTTTCCCTGATTATGTAAACTAGTTTCCAAGCACATTTACCTTCTCTCTGGCACCATTACCAGCAGTATTAAGTAATTTGTAGATAAGTCATTAATCATTTCCTTTTATGTTTAGTGCAATAATATTAATCATGAGCGAACAAATTGAGTAATCACATAGCTGTAATACGTGATTCCCTCAGGAGTCCTGTTGTAATTTACTAATTACAACCATGACACAATATTGTAGACTCAACCAAAAATTGCAGTTTACTACTTTAATAATGCTTTAATTCCCAAGCTGCAGCAGTAATACCTGGTCATGTACCCCCTATTTCAATGTAGCCTACAAGGCTGACAGTGCCAGGTAAGAAAAAGACAAAGAGGTTGCAGAAGTGATGGATCCACCAGTAACTTTAGTGTGGATCTTTTCCTGAAGAATTAATGAAATTATTAACTTTTTCAGATAATTTTTCATTTACCAGGAAAAAAAAAATCTAGTTCTTATGATCTGATACGCAGTAACTAAAATGCTGATTAAAACCCAAACAAAATAGAGCAAAGAGGCCATCATAATCTATGCCACTCTGATAACTTGGATTCTTAAAAGTTTTACATCTGCTTTTCATTTCTCAGTCATCCGTAAAGATATTAAGATAAAGCATAAATGTGAACACTATGAGGAAGGGTAATCAAAGTGAGCAGCCAGTGCTGTAAAAGAGTACAAGGTGATACGCACTTATGTCTACAGTAAAAAAAAGTCCCATTTCTGTCACATCACCTTAAGCAAAGATTTTTTTTTCTTGTACTTTATTGTTGTAGTGTTGTGCTAACCTTCATATTTCAGCAGGCGTCCACAGTGCCTTATATAATGTTTCAGGGGGGATGGTTTCGATAGAACAACAGAGCCACAGTTCTTGGTGTGTAAATACACTAATGTGGGTCGAACATGGCAAACATTGCTAAGCATCTATTCTAAACATTTTCTGCAGACACCTGTTGGAGCAAATGCTCTGCATCTGTGAGGAATTATCTACATGTTATTTTAGTTATGATACTGAAGAAGCATTAACAACATATATTTTGAAATTTCATTTCTTGACCATCTTTAAATACTCTGCCCTTTTTAAAACTTGTTGTGTCATACAATCATAAAAGTACCCAAAGTCACTTGTTTTTCTTCAAAGCATACATGGCTTATGGACGTTTTCACTAAGCTTTACTCAGTGCCTGATTATTCCCTCTTAATCCATAAACTCGCCTGAAGTTTTTTCCAAGTAAGTATTGAAACAAATTCCTATATCTCCCAGTTGCTACGAAATGTTTTGGAAGGCTTTGGGTTTCTGTGCTGTAATGAGTTGACAATTATGAATGGGTTTTCTTTTGTTTGGTTGTTTGGGGTTTTTTAATCAGCTGCTTTTATTATAAAAGGCATACATTTTAGTTTTAAAAACTTCCTTAAAGATACACTTAAAATAGAAGACCTTATCAAGTAGACTCTCAGAATGAATATTTTGCTATTTTACATGTTTTTCTAGCTTCATCATAATCCCACTGGAAACCCTTTCTTGGTTTACTGTTTGCATTATCTCTTCTTCAGTCAGTGTTTTATTCCAGAAATCTTTAGTGCAAAATATTATCTTCTCTTCATATTCTGCTAGTGAAAAGATATTTTATTTAATACAATAGTTTCATTTATGAAGTCATTAATATAGTAGTATTTCAAAGAACTGCACTTGGGAAAAGGATTAAATGTGTAATCTCTAAAGAGAGAAACTTGTATACTGAAAGCATATTATGGAGTTAAATTTCATCTGAATGCCTGACTTAATTATGGACCACTATATGATTGTGGCATCTCCAGCATGTTCTGGGTCACTGAGTAGGAATACATGTCTGAACAAGACATGTCCATTCATCTGCTAACTGTGTTACCCTGCAGTAGAAGCTTTGTCACTGAGATCAGCAACACCACTGACAATTAGGATGTTAATATCTGACCACTGGCTCCCTGATGGCTTTGTTGTAGTTTTAAATTAAGATTAAAATTCAACATACAATATAGAAGTTTGACTAACCATGGGATATTTATATAAACTGACCTCTTTTTGCCATTTTCAGTGATGCTTGGGCTCCTTGAAAATGCTGGGGGGTTTTGGTTTTATTTTATTGGGTTTTTTGTGGTAGCAATTAACCCCTTTTTTTCCCCCACTGCTCACACTTCATTTTCATAAAAAAAATTGTTCGAAACTTGTAAATTTATGAAACAAAGACCAGCGATGAATAGACATTATGACAATGCTGGAGCAAGAGTTTAGTGAGTTCTGCCTGCTGTGTGTGCTATTGTGCTTTGGTGTTCAGCTTACCAGAATTTGGAGGAGTCAAACAGTATAAAATTAAGGACTTAACAGCAGAAAATAGGGCAGCAGTCAAAAACCATTGAATTTAGTGAATACAGTGCACTGACAGCAATCTGTCAGCTGCAGTCTTAGCTGGGGGCTTGATAAATACTACTGGTAATTCTTAGTGGAGTAAGAGACTGGAAATTTGACTACAAACAGGAACAGCGAATTCATTCAGGAGACTGACATGATTTGGTGCTGCTTCCTTAAGCCTAAAGGTCTTCTAGGCCCCTGGAGCTGTGGGAGGGAGTCGGCTGCACATCCTCAGCAGATACAACAGACAGCCTGTTCGAGATGAAGAGCTGCCTCAGGCCCTGAGGGTTAATTGTGTTACAAATTTTTCTTGCAACCTGGTTAACTTCTGTTTAATCTGCATAAAAATAAGAACCGGTAGTTTTTCATGGAATCATAGAATGGTTTGGGTAGGAAGGGACCTTAAAGAACATCTGCTTCTAACACTACCTGTTATGGGCAAGAACACTCCACTAGACCAGGTTGCTCAGAGCTGCATCTATCCTGGTCTTGAACACTGCCAGGGATGAGGCATCCAGAGCTTCTTTGGGCAATCTGTTCCAGTGTCTCACCACCCTCAAAGTTATGTTTTTCCCTCACATCTAATATAAATCTACTCTGTTTTAGTTTAAAGCCATTGTCACTTGTCCTATCCCTACGGGCACTTGCACATAGTCCCTCTTCAACTCTCTTGTAGGCACCATTTAGGTACTGGAAGGCTGTTAGAAGGAATCCCCAGAGCCTCCTCTTCTCCAGGCTGAACTACCCTCAGCCTGTTTTCATGGGAAAGCTTCTCCAGCCCTCTGCTCCATGCACACCACCTGGACAATCCAAAGATTGCAACTTCTTTTTCAGAAGGGTATGTATATTTACAAGAATTTTTTCCAGCGAAAAATAAAAGCTATTATCTCTACCAACTGCTCTGAAATTCTTGATTATAGTGTGAAAAGTGACAATACTCTTCCCCTTATGACACTGTAAAATGGTAAAATAGTCCCATATTGAACAAAACAAAACAAAAGGAATAGTTTAGGCCCTTTAAAATTTGGATCTAAATCCTTGATGCAAAAAATGGCTGTAAGAAAGTACTTATCTGACTTCTTGACAATTAGCTAAATGTAGCAAAGAAAAATGAACATATGTATTAGATATGCTAGGTGAGTTTCTTTTTAACAGGTAGGGAAAAATAATTTAAATTTTTTCTGGTCATTGATCCCACCTTTAATTTTGCATTCAAGAATACACAAAGTGGGAGTGACTGACTGCCTGAGTGGGTGTTTTTCAGTGAAGGTTAACCTACTACAGATATTGAAAAGTCTTTCTTATTTTAAAGAAATCAGTGATTTCACATGCTTGATTTTATTAATCATATGCTGCTTTTATGTAAATACTTCACTGTTACATGGACGTTTGTAAATAAAGTGCTGGAAATAACCTGTATGCAAAAAAGCAAAGCCACACTTTTTATTTCAATAGTTACAATTACTGGATGAAACGTGTGTGAATCTGGAGATACAGATACGTAGAATTTGTTTTACATTTTCAGGGTATTCAGGCCAGCCATACCCACACAAAATCTTTTCTGGTCTGTAAGACCGTTAGTGATAGTTTGAGTGAAATATTAGCAAGAGTAGCTAGGAAAATAAAAACTATTTGTTCAGGGTCCCCCAAGGAAACTGTTCAATATTGAGAAGGGCAAAGCTTTGAACTGTCAAGCAGAGGACTCCATTTGATCTCAATTCTCTGAGTATACCATGAAAAAAGAAACATCCCTTTAGGAAAAGAGAATGGAAACATTGTAGAAATTTAATGACAAGTTATATGTGCCAAAACTAATAATAATAATTGGGATTAAAGCATAAAGATCTGGAAAAAAAGCCCATATCTTTAACATTAATAATCTGCAGCAATTAGAATGGTTTCCTACTAAATACTTCTATTTGTTCCCTCAATGCAATTTTTTAGAGTGGTTTTCCCAAGAGGAAAAAATCTGATTAGCTAAAAATATAGATGCCAAATGCAGAAGATAAGCTAAGAAAATAATATGAATAAAACGCATTACTGTCAGAATGTGCTGTTTGCTGCAGAACAGCAGCACAGCTAATGTGGGGAACTGTCTCATCTCTGTGTAAAACTTTCAGAGCCTTAATTAAAAGTGTGAAGAAACAAATTGGCTTTTTTCTGTTCTGTCAGGTACAAACTACAGCCTTGTTGAGCACACCAGCTTGAGACACATATGGAGAACTATCTATTATTTGACATCACAAATTTCAACAAAGGCTTCACAACAAATATCTGTAACTTACTGACACACCTGATGCACTGTAACTTTAGTGTCTTCAGCAGATGTATTCTTATTTCTATTTATTTTTTTCCTACTCTGAATAACAGATGAGTTGCTAATTGCAAGTTTAAAGGTTTCTGGACATATTATCTCTATGCACAATTTTTTTTATAATTTTTTTCCTATTGGGTGTTCCAATAGGCAGCAAGGAAGAAAAAGGCTGCCTTGTCAGCTGTTGAAACAAGAAGGAGAGAGACATATTTTTGAAATGTACCAGAGACTAATTTCCTTAATCCTCAAAAAAAATTTTCTCTGCTACATCCAAAAATGCATGTCATCAAGTGAAAATGGATTCTATCTTTTCAGGTTAAATGTATAGATGAGTTTTCTATTCCTCTCAAAAAAAGTGCACATACAAAAGAGAGAGGTCTCAGAACTATCTCCTTGGCTAAGAAGAAGTAGCACATTGAAATTCTGAGCCCTAAGTTTAAATGAAAAAAGAAAAAGAAATCTGAATTCTCTTTTGTAGAACAGAATTTCAAATAATTTCTCTAGTGTGAAAGCCTTTAAGAAAAAATCCTGCAATACCTTGGTGTTTCCAGAATTGGTGTGATAATGGGAGATTCCCAAATGTCCTGCTAGAAATTTTAAAATATTTCAGTTTGATGGACTTAGGAAAATGAAATCTCTGAGCAGATCAGCTGAGGCCTTATATGTCTTTACTTACCAAGCTCTGATTCTTCAAAAAGAGGAGGCACAGAAAGGTATATAAGAACCTAGTGAGCTGAGTGTCTTATAAAGCTCCAAAGGAGTTGGAACAAAGGCTTAACTTCAGTATTGGATAACAATTTGTCTCATAACTGCCTTCATCCATCTCCAAATCTGCGATGAAAATGTTGACATGAAAAGGCTGCTATCAGGGAAGGAGAATTTTACTGTTAGTATAAATGAAAATGTAAAGGTATTAATTCCTGCTGGCAGTTTTCTGTGTCATTTTCTTAACTATTGTTCTATTTCTCAGGGAGTAAGACAGATTTTGCTATTTTCAACATGACTTAACTAGTTTGTTCCCATTTGAGGCAATGGGCTCTTTCATTAAAAACTTACATAACTCATAGATCATGATGGAACTCTTAGCTATAAGTAACATCTAAATTATTAGTGAACAGCTCTTGATCTGAAGGGATATAAACTAAACCGGCAATGATAAAATTGAGCTTAATGACTGTTATAGAGTCAGAAAGAAATATGTATGCATACTTATTCTTAAAAGATGCTGATTTTCACATTATTATAAAACTGACAAGAACAATGTATTTGGTATTTGTGTCAGCTTTGGTGGTCACACACAAATTTTCATTATAATTAGATATGTGTTATTACCAATAAACCCCTTTTTTGTTATGCTAATGCATTCACTTACCAATGAACCAATTAACTTGTAGCAACCTATTGGTCATGCGTACAACAGATCTGGATGGTCCCAATGTGAATATTAGAATTTTTTTGTTGCAAAAATGATGAGTTTAGTGGTTTGAGTTCTTAATCATAACATTTTTTCTAGTTTTTAGGTGTGGGCAACGCAAGTTTTATTCATTTTGAAGCCTTTAAATGCTCTTAGATAAAATGACTTTTGTAATCAAAAATGCAGCTTGTCTATTCTTATTGAAACTGTCACTTCTTGCATACCTGCAGAACTGGTTAAAATCAGGCTATTCTATATTGTACTCTTCATGGAAAGATGTTTTATCACATTTAAATAGTTCCCTGATCTCTAATCTAACTGACGGTTTTGAGTGGAATCCAAAGTGCTGATTTCGATTGCTCACCGTAGATTTTCTGCCTGAAAAACTCTCTGCCTCTTGTGGAGGCTAACAGGTATTCTCCAACTATAAAAGCTTCTGATTTCCTATGATCTGCTATAGGGTTGCACGTTGAGAATTTCAGTGCATGTTTTCATTTTACTTCAAGAAGGAGAATGCTCATGTTATTGGTTTTGTTCTGTGTCTCTCCTATCAGGAAGCACACCAACTATTAGAGAAAGATTTGTCCAAAGCTCTTGCTTATCATTAAACCAGGATAAAATTATTTCAGAATAGATATAATTCTCTCTTACAAAGGGCCATAGCTTTAAATAAATAGTCCCACTGGTTTGAGTAGGCTTCCTATGTGCTCAGACCTGTGTGTAGTGACACATACTTAAGGAAGCTTTGTAATTAGTATCGTTGCTGAGTACAGTTAAAACTATTACTTGATTAACACAATGTTGCTGCAATCAGCAGATATTTGTGCTTTCAACATCTTTTCAGTCTGGATCCAAAATATATTGGGAAAATGCTGCATCAGACAAAAGTACTGTGTAGAGTAAAACACAAATCATCAGGGACTTGAAATTCTTTTAGTAAAAATTTATGCAAATCTCATGTATTGCTTAGCTTACTTATAGAGCTGCCACTCTCATTGATTAGATTAACACTCATTCACTTTTCATCACCTTAGTGTGGTTCTTAAAAGAAAAAGTTGTCATATTTTAATGTCTCTATGAATTTCTCAAATATATATTTCTATGCCTTCATTCAGATGCACTGTTGCTCTGGTTTGGAAAGGCTTGTGAAATAAAAAATGAATTCAAGAACTTTGGTAATGGATGAGAGATTTAAATTAAAGAGAGGGCAATAGCCTCTAAAATAGTAAACACGCTTTTCTTAATCTTTGAAAATGAAGAAAAAATATTATAATGTTGCAAACTCTCACAGTAATTTGAAAGTTTCAATTACATTTGAAGATGGAAAACAATTCATCACAGATACTTCAGATTAAAATACCTGGCTGGCTCCTTGTCCAAGTTTACAGTGGACTTAGAGCCAAAAATAATTTCAGCTTCAGAAATCTTGGTTCTAAAACAGGTGCAAATGCAGGATGCAAGCCTATGAACTAGTGTTTCAAAGCAAACTGGAACAAATGTGGCATATAATTGTTCATGATGATCCCTCCATATTAAATTGGAGATCAAAGCTTCTAGCTGTATACTCAGGTCCCAGAGGTTATGAAATTTTACTGTCTATGAAAATATTTTTCATTATTTTCTTTACAAGGGTGAACAACTGGAACACAACTTTCCTATCTGCATAGTTTGTGGCCGTTTAACTGTCACAAACTGTCAGTTTATCTTAAACTCATTTTAAGCTGTTGCCACATTCATGATTACACCACATGTGTTTTGATTAATCAACTCCTTTTCATTACCCAGCATTAGCAATAACTGACATCTTCACTGAACCACAAAATGCTCTGCTTAATATTTTTACAGAAGAGCAAAAATATATTAGTTAAATGCCTGTAATGTTTAAAAAGAGGAATGGCATCATGGGAAGGGCAAAAGAATCATATAATTACCAAGACTAACAGCATCTTTTGTCACTCTGTGTGTGCACAGCAAGAGGAAGATATAAGCTAAGTAACTCAAGGCTTGCTGGGACTGGATTGTCTCTTGTGCTTTTAATCCTTTGAGACAAATAACAGGTGCTCCATCCAGTGTCTGCCAGATGCCAGGAAGAGGAGTTAATGAGCTGTGAAACAACCTCAACTTGGCTTATTTAGCCATGCCCAGTGCAAAAAGATGCACAAATCTTGCACTAGACAAACCCAACAGTCAAATGACACGTGAAGTATCTTCTCCATGGATGAACTAAACTAAAGGGCTCCCTCCCTGCTTGTTCCTCTGGCCGTTCAGTGCAACTCAACTAACCAAAACTTAGGTTTTGATAATTCATGAAACCTAGAAATGTAGGCAACAATGGGAAAACACAACCAACAAGAAACTTTTCAGTCAGAACAAGATGTAAAATAGGATGCTTGAGAATTACTATGTATTTGAACTTCTGAAAATATCTATTAAGCCTGGATATAGTCATTTGTTTTCTTACTTCAAACAATAAAAATGTAACCTATTAGCATAAAGTTTATGTAATCAAAAATGAAACCATATTTTTATCAAATTAAGTCATATTTAATAGTCTATCTACTTACAATACCACAGAACACATACAAAATTGAAATTAAGGTAGTAATTTTATGCTGGTAAATAATAAAAACTGCTAAAAGAACATTTTGATTTCATATCTATTTTCTTTTGTCTACCACAAAAGAACAATGTACAAAACTGTAAAACACTTGATTGGTCTTGGGAAATACAAGTTATTTTAGTTCAAGAAGTACAAGCTTTAAGTTAACTAGTATTGGAATGTTTCCTCAGGATACAGTGATATTCATCTTTTTCTCAGTACAAAATTGATTGAAGAAGTAATCAGCATTGGCATGTAATTCCTATTCTATTATTAAATGTTATTACCTACCCTGCTCTGTTGATATAAGGGTTGAGATAATCTACCTAGTAAATCAAAACAATGAAGTGATCCTGATTAAAAATAATTTACAAATATTTTATTTCTATTAAAATCATCCATCAAAAAAATTGCCTCCATGAATGCATTGATTGTTTTTGCTAGTTAGTAATATTTCAAAAATTTGCTTCCTATAATGAACCATTTTGAAACCTTTTTATTTTGTGTATGGCATAGGTCACCTGAATCAAGTCAATGGTTTCTAAATCTTATCAAGATGATTAAAATTGGAAGTAGGGACATTTTTCAGATAAATGTAGAATCTTGAGTACTCCTCAATACATACCTGCACTACCATATCTTGACAGCTGTTCTGATCTGCTGTTCTGGAAACAACATAAATGCATGCATAAAAATGAAGAGAGAGATAAAGCTCTCAGAAATTTCTGTCCCAGCATAATTTTGCTGTAGTTTTAAATGCAATTATAAAGTTTTTCTAGGTCAGTACTACAACCATAATGAATACACCCACAAACTGGTTTAAGGAGAAAGAGACAATGTAACAGCACACATACACCCTCTCTTACTGTAATTAAATGGTTTCTTTTGAAACATTGAAAAACACATACTTTATTTTTTCTCAAAATACTGCATAGAATTTCCCAAAGTCTTTTAAGATTTAAAATATTTGATTGTTATTTGAATGAATTGCATGGAATTCTTTTGAATTTTAATTACCTAATAAAATACAAACCATTTCTTTCTACAAAGAGTAGGAAGCCTCCCCTGAGTACAAGTCAGTTTTGGAAAGGGCTTGTGGGGTTGTTTTATTTTGTTTTGTTTTAAGTAATTCTCTGTGGTGCCTTAAATTTATGGTTTCTTTTATGGCCCTATTAACTCAGATACTATTTATAACCAGACAAAATTATAGTTGTTTTCCATTAAATCAATAAACTCAAAGTTATTAAAATCATCTTAGACTTCATTACTAGCAAATGTGTGCTGAGGAAAACAACTCAGTGTGTTTTTAACACTACACATATCCCTAAATACCATTGAATTCAATAGGGTTTGTGGACACACTTTAATATCATCACATGCCTAAGTTATTTTGTGCATAAGGAATGTCAATTAGGAGCTTAGTTAATTCCAGAAACATAATGACATCCAGCAGCAGAACTATCCATATTTATGATCCACCAGAGTAAATAATTATTTTCTTTGATTGCTTAAAATTATTTTTATCATTAGAATTCACATCCATACCTCAATGAAAAATGTCTAATATTTTTAACATTTTTTCATATAAATAGAATTTTATTAAGCAGTTAGCATCTGCTCTGGTTTGTACATGCTCTGAGCCATAATTTTCTGCATTTATTACATGGCTGCATTTGTAATTATGTCTTGAAAATTCTTCAACTAGGAAATAAGAATTCAGTTCCAAAGCACTCCATGTCAATTCTGTCTGCACAGAAGCTGGTAGCAGGCTTAATAGAGTCGATTGACACAGCTGCAGGAGCTCTGCCTTAAGACTCAGCTTGCTGAAGATTAACAACTTTAAACATATTTTTAATCAAACAAGAAACCAGAGACTGTTTATTTTCATCCACAAGTGGAATCTTATAAAGACTTCACTGAAATCAGAGGGAAGTTTTCTAGATACTTCATTTAAAACTGAATCAGGTCTCAAAATATCCTGCATGCGTACCAAGCAACTCCTGAAAGCATTCTCAGAGCCAGACTCATATGCTTGCAGTTTTGTGACACACTTGAACAACTTCTATTTGCCAGTGCTGCCTGAAAGAACTTGAAGAGGTTGTTTCTGAATGTTATTATGGGAGCTCAAACCTCATTATTCTCCCAGCCAAATGTAAGGTGAGTTCTGAATAGAATAAAAATGAGTTGCTGTTGTAATTTGCTGATATCAAAAGCTGCATTTATTAATTCAATAACATCATCTTAGATAAGTAGGCTTCAAAACAGAAAAAAAAAATCATGTTCCTGCATTCCATGTGTATGTTGTGGTCATTTACAGGGTCAGTTAAAATGTGTTGCTTCTAGTTCAGAAAGGGCTATTTCGATCAGATCTTTCAGTGTGTTAACTGTTAACGTCTTTTGGTCTTTGCTCAGTAAGAAGAAAATAGTCCATTGCTTCTTCTCATTAAAATTTAAATTTATCATTTTCCTTACCTTCTTGAAATAGCAACAAACTGCAATTCTTCATAAAATATGTTTAATTTCTAAAATTCCAAACTATGAAGTAATTTTTCTGAGTTTTTTTGGCTAATATTTAGTTTTTAATTCTTTCCTGGGATAAAGAAATATCTCTGAAATCTGATGATATTTTGATCTGAATCTGGATACATGAAAATATATTAAACAAATAGAAAGCAAGCATCAAAAAAATGCTCAGTCAGTCAGAAACTCAGGTCTAGATTCTTCATTTAGTCTCCGACATCAGAACAGTACCTTAGTAGTACCTTTTGGACCTTATTTTCTAGACAATTTAAAAAAAAAAAAGTTAGCCAAATCATTGCTTCAGCCCTTTTTCTTTTACATGATTTTTTAGAATTCCTACATGTTACAAATATTTTACATATTTATTAATAAAAAATCCAAAAGCAGTAGAGGGGCTTTCTTTTTTTCGACCATTGAAAGTATTTCACTCACAATCTTATATTTTGCATATATGATCTCCAAGTATTTCAGGTTGGAAAGAACCTCAGGAGGTCTTTAGTTCAACCTCCTGACCAAAGAAGGTCTGATCAAGGCTGTGTCCAGTAGGGTCTCAAAAACTGGTAAAGACAACTGCACAAACTCTTGGGGCAGATTGCGCCAATGCTTAGTTATCCTCAGTGGTGGTTTGTATTTTGTATTTTGTCCTTTTTTTCCTTTGTTTTTAGTTCAAATACATATGCTTCATGACCAAATTAAAAACTATGTAAAAATGAGCCACAGTTATCATTAGGGTGATTCTGCTGCACCTGTCTTATGACTTGCTTGATACATCATTTCATACTTTTTCACATAATATGATTTATTTAACTTGGCTGTCTTAGCATAGCACAGTTTCTCAGCAGGGGCTCATCCACTGGAGGTGTGCAGTATTAAAAATTTCTTCTTTAATACTGTGTGTTGAGAAAATTCATCTCAAAAGTCAGATCAGATATTAGTAATATGCTTTTATCAGTAGATTAATATAAGGCATGTGTTACTTGCAGTTTGGTGGGTGACGGAATGTTATTAGGGAAGGTGCAAGCAAGTCTTGTATTCAATGGTTTCCAGTAATTTCACCCTACACTGATATTTGACAGTGACCAGAAATTTTTGTTATCACATGTCACCGTTCAATCTGTGGCCCCATCCCTAAATCTCCTTCAAGAGATGTATCTCTGGTACCAACCCTTTGCCATATAAAACATGAGAGACATAAGCCTTTGAAGATCCTCATGTTTGGCAATGGTTTTCTATAGGAAAATATGTTTAACATGTATGGATTAGAAACCTTACTGTCAACAGTCCATATTTTAAATATCTTCCATTGAGGGAACTGATGTTGTAACATCTTCATAAGTGATGCTCTGGATAACATTTGGTGTTTCTGCTCATGGAATATTTGTCCAATTGATTCGTGTGCCAGTCTCTTCAGTCCTGTTCTAGAAAGTAATATGTCTACCATATAGAAAAGTTTAGGCAGCAAACAGCAGCTGCTATACATCAAGTGGAGAATATTTTGCAGATAAGACTTAACATTCATATGTATTCACCGAGATGCATGGAAATGATCTGCATCTTTTTATAGATTTTGTTACCTCAGCCTCTCTTAAATTCTATTTTTCTTCTGGACACTCATTGCTAAACTTACAATGAACCCTTGCAACAGGTGTTAGCTGACTAAAAGAGACTGTAAGTGATATAAGAATTAAAATTTACTTACCAGATCTTCCCATTTGGACTGCAGACAAAAAGCTCTTGCTTTACAAGTATGTTTCAAAGGACATTGAGGTGCTGGACTTTGTCCAGAGAAGGGCACCGAAGCTGGTGAAGGGTCTAGAAAACATGTCCTGAGAGAAGCATCTGAGGCAACTGGGGTTGTTTAGCCTGGAGAAAAGGAGGCTTAGGAGGGACCTCAGTATTCTACAACCACCTGAAAGGAGATTGTAGTGAGATAGGGTTGGTATCTGCTGCCACATCTCAAGCAAAAAGACAAGAAAGAATGGCCTCCAATTGTGTTAAGGGAGGCTCAGATTGGATATTAGAATTTTTATTTTTCTTTGGTAGAGTGATCAGTTGCTGGAACAGGCTGTACAGCAAGGTGGTGGAATATTGTCTCTGGATGTGTTCAAGAGCTATCCGGATGTGGCACTGGGGATATGGTTTGGGGTAATTATGGTAAGTTGAGGAGGGGACTGGATAATTTTCAAGGTCTCTTCCAACCCTGATGATTCTGTGATTATAACACAGTCATGGCCAATGAACTGGCAGCACAGCACCTGTGTGTTTGTCTCTCTTACTGAAAGAAGGCACTTTCCTCTTTGCTGGGTACACTGGAGAGGCTCATGTGAGTTGACTGCAGAACCTGGACCCTACACAAATACTTTCCTTTGCTTTGGCTCATGGCTGTAGTAAATGAAACAAAACTCTGTTAGCTTGGCAGTTTCACACCAGTAATTTATTGCCACCTCTAGAGAGCATCAGGCACAGCCACAGTGAGTTCAAGCACAGGGTCTGGGTAACTGTAAACACATTATGCATAGGAGATAAATATATGGATGTATTACTCCACTGGGTTGGTATGGGGTCAGAAGTACATGCTGCTCTTGGGTAGATTTAAAGAGTCTGCAGGCCACAATACATAGAGTGGTCTAAAAAGTGGTAGCAAGGAATGGAGAAAGCAATTTATTCTTCTGTTGTGCCTATCAGCTGCAAAGAGCTCATTGTTCTTCAAATGTTTGTTTAGTGAGAGAAAGGAAGGCGGTGGTGATATTTTGGAGGCTTGGAAGACTTAATCAGGAATGTGCATCTGAGGAATAGGTACTTCTTTAGCTTGAGTGTTAAAATTATTTGCATTCCAGTGTTTAAATGAGATTTTCTGTTGTCAGCTATTCTAACTATGTTAAATTTGAGTCTATGTGGCATCAGAGGTTCATTTTATAATTCCCTGCTAGAAAATTTAAAACATTAGTTAACTAACATTCTGCTAATTTCAGAGGATTGTAAGGCTGGTTTTCTTTTTATTTTGTTTTTCCAGACACTGAACACAATCCCTAATTAAAGAAGAAAAAATATAATGCGTGTTTGTGCATTTTTGTAAAAGTCTCTGGTATTAAACTGTACTGCTACAATGTTTAAAGGGCTGAAAACCTGAGTAGAAAATTTTCAGTATTGTGTAGTTTATTATGTTTATCTATGATACATGTTCCTGGATTCATTGAAATATCCAGCTAGCGTCCTAACATCATGGAAATCCTGGTAAAATATGAGAAGGCAACCCCCCTAGGTAGTGTCAGAGCTGGGGCACGCATGTCCAGAAAGAGGATGAACCCCCTGCCTCCTTAATGCTCAGAAGTGAGAAGGAAGGGTGAACTGAGCTCCTGTCCCTCCCAATGGCAAAAAGATCCTTCTGTAGAAAGGCATCTGCTGCTGGCTCACGCCTCTTGCTAAATTCAGCAATAGTCTAGCTCCAAAGCTGGGAAGAGCCCTCAGCCTGTCCTTTCCTACCCCAGGCGCTAAAAATACCTATCACAGTTCTTGATAATTATAATACGTAATTCAGGAAATAAGAACATAAAGATAATAGGGTGTCCTGGGTTGCAGTATATTCTATTACCATCTTCGTGAGCTGTGAAACCAGGCGGGGCAGTGTTTCTTTGCCTCCTCCCTCCGGACTATCTCCTGTTTATGGGCCCATCTGTGCCTTGCCANGGGGAAGCTACCGGCTGTGACCAGCGCTGCTCCAGGAGGGGAAGCTGCCTGGCAGCCGAGAAGGCTGCACTGGGTGACTGTGCTGTTATAACTGCCAAAGTCATTGTTGTTTATTGTTTTGTTTTGTTTTATAAATATATATTAGTAAAGAACTGTTATTCCTATTTCTCATATCCTTGCCTGAAAGCCCCTTAATTTCAAAATTATAATAATCTGGAGGGAAGGGGGTTGCATTTTCCATTTCAAAGGGGGCTTCTGCCTCCCTTAAACAGGCACCTGTCTTTCAAACCAAGACAAAGGGTCATGCAAGTAGCCAGAAAAAAAGAAAGTGAGAATACTGGCATAGCCATAAAGACCAGATTGTACGCTGAGTGAGTTGGTCTAAAGAGAGATATCCCTAATTCTGACTGCCATAGACAGTGTGACAACAAGGATCATTCCTTTCTGGGATTCTCAAATCTGACAATCCACCTGTAAAACACACCTAGCAGGCCGTGTGCAGGAGGGAAGGTGTCCTGCCCCTTCCCAAACATGCAGGAGTCTTGGAAACCTATAGTCACTTTGCTCCAAATAATGTAGTCTACTGGAGGTAATTATCCATGAGAACTGCTCAGCACCAACTATTTTAATGGATAAATAGGCAAGCTGAGTTTGTAACTGGAAGAATTTATTTCTCAGGAGCCCAGTAATGGCCTCCTGTACGTGTGAATCATGATCTAGACTTGTGTCAAATTTAAGAGCAGTCAAGTAACCTGGGGAGTTAGAATCAGCCATTGCACAGTTGCAGGTAGTGCCCCGACAACAGAAATTAGTGTGGTTTGATTAGATTTGCCTAATAGCTTACCTAGCTTGCTCCTGAAGAAACTGGATGATCTTTTAAATGGAAAACAAAACTACTTTATTTTTCTGTGCATAGTTATAGCATTTTCCTAATCTTTACACTGTGTTGACAGAAGAGAATTTGCTTGTCTGTTTAGATGCTACTCTCTTTATTAAAAAAAGAAAAAAGGAAACAAGATGAATGAGAATGAAATTACAAAACAAATGATATATTTTTAACATTTTTAAAAAATTATTAAAGATATTTTGCCATATTAAAGAATGATAACTCAGAAAAATCAAAATTTGTTTTCAAATTTACAGTAGAAATTCTTTTCTTTCACTTTCACATCAATGGTACATGACTAGTTGTCTTTTTTGAACTTTGAAAGTAAAGCAAAGAGTTGATTGAGGATTATTTTCTATTTCACACCATCTCATGCACTATTCTGACTCTTACCGGAATTCATTAAGTTTGGGAAAAAATTAGATAAAATATCTGATTTGAGTCACTTTGAAATAATATTCAATAGCACCTTTATCTGTCTATCTGTGCTTTCTCACTGGAAAATTAAAATTGAGGAATTTTGTGCCTAATTAGTTGCAAATGATGAATTTAATACTAATTAATCTCCTTTCTTTTCAACTTCTTGTCTTTCCATGACCAAAACTCAATCACAAATATCAGAGATACCTAACACAGGTTGCCCATGTGTTCAGTGTTCATTTGTTAATACCTTTCAGCGTGACCTAGAACAGACTATTCAGGGAGGTTGTGGAGTCTCCATTGTCAGAGATGTTCAAACACTGTCTGGACGTGGCCCTGAGCACCCAGCTCTAGGTGAAAATGCTTGAACAGGAGAAGTTTGAGCAGGTGATGACCAGAGGTTCCTTTCAACCTCAAGTCTTCTATGGTTATGCAAATGTAGATTGGATTCAAGAGAAATAAAAGAATAATAATACTTGTCCCAGTCAGATCCACCTTCTCCCCACCCACACATTTCTATCTATGCAAGTAGCTGATCAAATAAGACAAAATAATAAATGGACACTCAAAATTTAGTCTGTTCTGGGAAAGGAGAAATAATTCACCATGCTCTAATTTAGGAGAAAGCCAATGCTTACTTATATCCTACTGTGATCCACCCCTTGCACATCACTGTGATTCCACTGAAAGGAGTGGAATTATAACAGAGAAAAACTGATAAAATGCACTGATAAATAATGCCCGTATGTTCATAAGAGGAAATTTATTAATTGCTTATGACTTTCATAATTGATCATTGCTCAGAACAAATATCACACTGAAAACACTGTGGTGGGAATAAGATCCTCTGGCTTTAACTGTGTTGGATTTCCTCTGTAAGCATTAGATTTGAACTCTATCATCTTCTTTTTCTTTATTTCCTCGTTTATTACTTTTTTGTTGCATTTTCCATTTCTGCAGTACTGTTTATAAGGGAACTCTTATCCTTAGTGTAGTGCTCTCACTGTATCCTACAGTACCTAAAGCATCTCTGAAGGATTTATTACTTTCCACGGATCTACAGATAATTTAGGCTTTGATTGTGGTTATATATTATGCAGTACTAAGTTTCACCTGTTCAGAGCAGTGTTTCCTACAGTAGATGAGTAAATGCGTCATATTATTTCACAGTTGTGTACAGCTGTAATACTCCACGTTTCCAGGAGATACACTAGGTGGAAGGGACATGATTTTAAATAGTGTAAGTATCTAAAAGCACAAATAAATGCTTAAGGGTATTACCACTTTTACTGATATAATAAAGTAAAAAAGCTGCAAATTGTATTTCAAAGTTTTAATCATTTCAAAGAAAGCTCCAATATTTATAAATATCAGAATATTTTCTAAAAATACTTTAGGTGAAATAACAGCTACAAGGACACTCAAAACTTCTTTTTTTCTCTCTGTGTACAGGCATTTTGTCTATCCTTTTCACCTGTGTTCCCACAGACCATAGGCTCTTCCACATTTTGTTTAACATGCCTTGATGTAAAAGCAGGCTTTTGTTCCTATGACTTCCTTCTTGAAAATATGAATACTGCTCACTCATTAATTTCCATTTTAGTAAAGGAGTCTGTTCACATGTGCAATAAAAGCATCAATTTAATTAATTTTTAATCTTCTGAAAATTAATTATTATTCATTCTCTGGAACTTCTGTCTCTGAATGAATGAGCGAATTATATTTCATGTAAGTTGTTACAGGACACTTTATTTTGGCTGATCCAAGCAGCCAGCACAGTCTTTTAGCAGAGTGAGAACATTTCTTTCAGAGCTGAAGATACAACTTGTGTCAACTCTAGGAGCTTTAGAAAGGGCTACGAAGTACTAAATCCAAGCTCCTCTGATCCCTTGAAACCTAAGTGGCAAATAGGGTCTTACAAGGAAAATAAAGGGTGAAGGAAATTGATACTAGTACAGCAGTTCTATAGTGTCCTATAGAAAATGACACTATTTAATTTGATATGTTTCACTGATTTGGATAGAAATCACCAAAACCGTTTAACACTGAGATTTACTAATCTTTAAAAATAATTTAGGGTTTTTTCCCAAAGAACATGGGATGATAAAACAAGAAAAATAATGCTGTGTATATGAAAGCCTTTCTATTATTTCATTTTATTATAATGTAAGTTGAATTATTTAAAAGTGTTCAAAGTGGTTTATCTTTCATCATATCAAAACTAACGGTGAAACAGCAGATTTATCCATTGTGGCAACAGGCACACAGCAGTTCCCTCCAAGCATAAGTGATGCACCTTTCAGTAATCAGCATCAGACTTTGCTGAATCGAGATAATGATGTGCGGATAGTTAATGAACACCTCTCTTGAGGGGGTTCATTCTCACACCAAGCTTTTAAAGAAGATGATGATGCTGTCATAGAGTGGTAGGAAAGTTCACTGTTAAGTTTTAATCACTAAGGTTTGAAATACTCAACTCTCTGCTGCCAGCAGAGGGGAACTAAGGCAGTAGAATCTGTCCTCTCTTTGCACTAGTAGTGTGAGGCAAACTTCAGGATCTAGTGGCTTCTGAAACCTGAGCTTCTGGGTTTTGCTGAGTGTGATGAACCTGTCTAGAAGGCAGAACTAGCTGTATACTGCTCCTGGACCACAGAGAAAATATATACAAATATGTACAAAATGTATTTTGTGTAGAAATACTCAGGCGATGTGTCTCCAAAAATCATCTCTTGGAAAGCCAGGTTGCAGATTTCCTTACATCTGCTATAGTTGAAATAAATTGATGGGGGAAAAAAACCAAACCCAAAAAACCCCTCAGGTATCACAAGAAAGAAAAAAAGTCATTATCTTTCTAACTGAAGTGTTAAAAAGGACTCAAACCTTTGCCTTTTGCTTCTATATACGTGGGAGCATGTTTTGTTCATATAGAGGAAGACTAAAATGTTTTGAACTACCAGAGAGGAGACACTGAAGATGAGTCAGTTACTTCAACCCATATCTGCAGGAGTCATTTTAGTGGAGAGCAGTCAGCCCTCAGATGACCATTGTTTTGCCTAATACAAGGTATGGCCAACACTGAGATGTCAGGTCTCTGAAACTCAGATCTACTGAATAATTTTCTGTAATAGGAAATTTGAGGAAAAAAACCCAAAGTTATTTCTCCTCTCTTTTGCTACCCTGGAACAATTTTCACATGACACTTGGTAAATAATTTAGCTCAATAGAGTTTTTACAGAATTTTCTGTTTAGGAAATAACTCAAAATTGCTCTAGAGAAGGAAGTTGCATCCATTTTTTATCTACTGGATAATGCTTTAATGGGCAGGGGAGATAGGTTTCATTTTTTTATTTACCTAGAGGAGTCTGAACTCACTTTTTTCATCTGACATTTTCAGCCACCACAGGACTCTGAGCCCTATCTGTAACAGCTGTAAAATTACAGACAATTTTAGCAGATCATTTTGATCCTGGCCTGTATAATTTTTCTAATCGAGTGATAATCTAGACTAATTCATAATTGTAAACAAATACAATTGCAATAATGTAAGTGTCCAGTGTGGAAAAAAACACAAAAAGAGGAACATGACACATAAAATAATTTCTGAACACCTAAGTTTCCCATAGAATTCTGCAGGAGTTGGAGATAACTGCCTTTGATAATCAGATCACAGAACTGCAGGCAGAAGACATATAAATTGCAGTGTGCAGCTGTGTACCTCATTTATTATCTATTCTAGATCTGAGTGGGAGGTGAGAATCCCCAAAATATCAAGGACTGTAATCACCATGGTCATTATTAATCTCTACTCGCCAGCTGCACACAAGCAGACACACGCACACACACAGAACTTTGCTTTTGGCACCTGGTTAAGCTCTCATGCATGTCATGGTGATTCAGGAATTGGAGAGAAGGCTTATAAGCTAATAAATAGAACCATTTCAGTTCTAAATATGGAGCATTTTGATTTACTTTAAGATGAAAACTCGACTTAATAGTTAGGGGTTTATTTTTATGCAGTGGAAAATTTACTGGATGTTCTATCATACAGAAGGTATGAGATAAATTGCATATTTATTCATTATATTTTTTTAAATTTTAAAATATAACTGCTTCAAGGTCAGAGTGAAAACCTCAGTGAAATACGTTAAGTGCAGGGAAATTATTTTTAGGAAATTTTAAGATTTCTCCAAAGAGGAAAGTTATGATGTCTGCACATAACAGCTACAAGATGGGAGGAAGTTAGTGTGCATTTGCTAGCAAGTACAAAGCAAATTAATTTTTTAAAACTACTTAAATATAAGCAACTCCAAATTTCATTTTAATATATCCAAACAGCACAGAAAGCATCGACTAATGCAGAGAAATTCATACCTTTCTGTGGAGGTTATTAGAAGGATGAAAACCCCCCCCTAAAATCCTGCATAGGAAAAATGAGATTGAGAAAGTAGGTATACCTGCCCTTAGCTTCTTGTCACACATGTCTGCACCATCTGTGTTTGTCTGGTGAAGTGTACAAATTAAAAGCAACTCATAATTAGCACAGAAAAGAAAACAAAAATATTTTCTTTTTTTTTCTCCTTTAAATGAACTAAAACAGCAAGCACTTATGGAAGAACCTTAGTCAGTGTTTTTTATTTACAATTTCTATTGATCTGTGGAAAGAGGAGGCAATGATTTTTTCTCTCTATGACAGCAGGTCTTTCCAAGGACATCAAACACGGATGCTGAACTTAACCACCTGAACCAATGAGTTTATTTAGTGAAAAGGAAGTCTGATGTAAAATTATGTCTGGAGTGCAACATGAATACTGTCAGCAATACAGTCTATACCAACAGACAAAAGTGGAACACCTGCTAAGATTTTGTTCAGCAGTCATGCATTTTAGGAAGTTTCGTAGGGATTTATGAATTTACAGTGACAAAAATGATTCTATTGATTTAAAATACCCAAATGCCTCATTGTAATACCTGTGGAAATCAGTAAGATCCTGGTTCATGCAGCTAAAACTTTTGGCTCTTCAGGGATCTCCGTTTGATTTGTCTTTGTTTGTTTCTTGGAAAGGTTGAGGGGTTTACCTGCAAAATGGGTGACACAGAAGAGGAAATTCCATTTTCTCATATTATACTGCCTAGCCCAAATGAAATATAGGTGCCTGAGCCAGAACTCCATCAATATAAAAACATGAAATGGAATTGCAGCCTGAGCCTCTTTGATAACTCATTCAATGACTTTGGGATGCAGAAGCACAGTCTGGGGAACGCAACCTTTGATTTAGGTGTCCTCGGCAGGGTTTTACCAGGTCCATGGCTGAGCCAGCACTCCTTTGATTATGTGACTGTTCAGTAATGTGTCATGACTGGGGAGAGGGCACTGAGGTGATTATGAGTGGGTTTGGGGTAGCAGAGCTAGATGGGGAGTTGATTCATGGAACTATGATATTGATCTAGTTAGCATTTTCTATTATTATTACATATTTTTTATTATTATTACCTTTTGTGATAGAGGTGCTGGCTGCTCTAGAGACCTTGGCTTTGGTTCATTCTGCTGTGGTTACTTCTCAGCTCTGGATGAATTTCACTGGCCCCTTGCTCTTCTCCAGCTCTGTGAGCGATTCCTATTTTTGAACCTCCGCTGTTTCGCTGGGGTTAGCTTTTCTTTCTCTTTGAGCAAGAGCAATCCTGGCTGTGTTATCTCAATTTCCTCTGTGTTTATGACTAATTTCATCATCTTAGATAGCCAGGGAAATTTTCATATTGCACAGAGAGTGGAAGGAACAGTCTGCTTCTCTACTGACCATAACACAGTTCGATTTGGGGGCAGGATAATAACATTATCATTGCTATAATTTATTTACATCAGTGTCGAAAACGTAGGTTCTAAACAAATTCATGGTGTGACTCTCTTCCAAAGAATGGCTGAGACACTGAGAGAAAATGAGGTTAAAATCCTCCATGAGAAGTGATCAGATATTTCCAGTTAGGCATTATTGGGGGTAAAAGTTACAAGATTTTACACACAATTTGATAAGTTTGCAAGAATATACCAGTTCCACTGACTAGGATTTTAACTCTGTAATGGAATATCCTGGCCAAAATGAGGGAGAACATCCCACTGCTTAAAGCACAGAATAACCAATAGCCTAGTGGTGGTTGTCTTCCAAAATGCAAGCGACCAAAATGCTCGCTGGAGTACTGACTTGAAAATAAGCCTCACCCACCCTAACAAGTGTCCTGTAAGATGTCCAGGTGTGTCTACATAAGGAAGAGAAAATACACCCCTCTTTTCCCAATCTAATGGGAGTTCAGAGTGACACTCGGTGCACCTTTAATGCAGTGTCCCAGTTACTTCCTGCTTCCTACCACGCTCCTTGCCAAAGACACTTGGCAACTCCCTTGACAAGAAATGTATCCTTCTATAACTTGACAATTTATGACTCTATTTGCAATGAAACACTTGCAATTTAGTGGTAGACCATTCTGTATATTCTTGGAAGGCCAACCACCTACATGGTGACAGACATTCAAGGAATTCACCACTGGAAAATGATTTTGCTTTGCCTAGAAGTGTGGTATGAGAGCTTATGTGTCAGAATATTTAGAGTCAGTTTTATCACTTCAAACAAATAAGTGGAAAATATTTTAATATATTATACATAAGAAAGGAAAATATTTATGAAGCATATTCCTCTATCATTAAATCTATACATACTGCTCTTTTCTATCTTAAGGCTGATTAAACATAATTTGTTTGCCTTTTAAAAAACTTGTTTTCTTCTTGCTTGTTCTTGGAATGTGTGACATCTCACAGTGAAACAATGTTCAGATAATTTTCTCTCTTCACTTCCTAAGTTTCTTGAAACATGTTTCTATTTTGTACCCTAATTAGTAAATTCCTTGCTTAAGACCTTAGCATGCATTCCCCATTCATAAGATTTAAAAGGTTTATTTTGCAACAGACTTTACAGACAGTCTACTATGAAGTCTAAATACACCAGAAAACTGATTTAAGGATAGGTTGCCAAGAATCCTCAAAACCTGCTTTGGTAGTATGAGGGAAGCCACAAAAAGACTGTATTTTTTTTGCCTTTTAGTGTTCAAACTACACAGAAGCAGGGTGGGATGTAGCCCTTCAACCTCATGAATAGAATCAAGAAACAAAAAGACAACAGAAAACATCTTTGTTAGCTACTGTCAAAATTCATCCTCTTCCTATGACTATAATGACCAAACATTCCTGTCCTACTGCCTCCCTCTTCCAGACCTTCAAGCAGTTTTGTGTTGCAAAATCTGGATCTTCATTATTTACTTGAGGAGTATTTTTTGAGGTATTGCATTTTGTTGTCAGCAGGTTCATTCTTTAGCGCCACAGAGATCAATGCTGGATGAAAGACAGCAGGCTACCTCTCCATGGCTAACAGAATAATTCAGAGATTATACAGTGCCTTGTCATGACAGCACAGCACAGGTCATTTCTGCCATTTATCACCACTAAACGCAGGCACCCCAGCAGCAGAATTGCCAGTGTTCTCATTTGTTTTGGTAGTAGGTATCACCTTTGACTGTGTAGCCGAATTTCAAACTATCATTAAAAAATCATTACAACCCCAAATGGGACATTGTGAAACTATGCTTCATCTAGAGTAGTTTTCCTGAGCTCTCACAAAGATGAGAGCAGCAATATCAGTAATGTAAATAAACTGCTGTGCCATGCCATCGACATTTTTATTGTGGGTTTCTTCAACCCAGTGCTTCTTTTCAGCCTTTCTGTGAGCACAAAGTGAACTCCTTTTTGCGTCATTGGGAGACTGGGGAGACTGTGTAAAGCTGCACCAAAGATGCTTCTTTATGCAGATCAATGCTGGTGCCATGCTATTCATTTTCCATAAGGCACTTCATTTTAAAATGCCTTGATGCCTTGAACCTTACTGCTTCCTTTGAGAACTCTAATACCTGTAAAATCCATGAGCCAATCTTTCCCTGTCTTAAACTGTCTAGGCCCCTTTTTACAAAAGCTGCACAGTGAATATGCAGCAGATTTCTGTTTGTGTAAATGTTTTGTAACAGTCTTCAATTTCATGCTCACTTTTAACTAAAAATAGTTAACTTAAAACAGACTAAACCTGTTTTAATGGATAGCCAGTAAGATAAGTTATTGGCATCACAAACTGCTGGGGGCATGTATTATGTATTTTACAGGAAAGAAATAATTTTCTTCTTTGAGTCTGAAACTTTTCATTTCCAGACACAGTTCTTAGGCTCTTTTGCAGCCAGCTCCTTCTAAATGGCCCAGTATCTACCAGAGTGAAAAAATTATGGTCTACAGAAAACCTGAGATTTATGCGTGTGTATCAGGTGTATCAAGCAGACAAAGCTATTAAATGACATGAAATGTTTCTTACTCAAAGCACACAGAGCAGCATCAGTCAAAGAAGTGGGTGCTTAGCAAAGTCTTGTTGATAGGATTGCAGTAAGAAACTTGAAATTTATATCACATTTAAAGCCAGGTAAAAGCCCTACCCATATCATCTCAAGGAATTGATACAGTTTGTCCATCGGTGTACTTGATTGAAGAGAGAAAGTTCTGCAGAGCCTTTTTATAAACTAATGATTTTAGTTTTCCCACAAAACCAAAATATCCAATTACATGCCACAAAGAAAGGTTTCTTTGGGGAAGATCTATCTGCATGGAAACTACAGCCTCTTATAGCTGTGAACTCAGACTCACGAATTTTATATTCAAATTCCAAATCAAAGGTCATGTAAGGATTTGGGCTGGGGAGTGCCTACTCATTTAACTCTGTGAGGGCCCTGGAGACACAAGCAGTACCAGGACACAAAATAGGCCAGACTCTGGTGCTTACCAGCATTATCTATAACACCTGAGCATACATACGTGATGGAAGGAGGCCATGCCTCCATAGGACTCACCCCTACAGATGACAAACAAATTTACAGCTCTTGCTGACATGTAGCCTTACTCCTCCCATGGCTAACATAATCCTGCAGTGTGGCACAGCAGTTTTTTATGAAAGGCAAGTTTTCTATTCCTTCCTCAAGAAAGGACTCCTCATTATGCACTGTACTTCAAAGGGACTGTAAGGAACGTATGTCCCATTGCTCTCTGGTCCGTTTGTGGGATGGTCCCCTCTGTGTGTTCTCCCACTGACCCCATAGAATGAGAACATCCAGCAGAATGGGGTGATGAGAGTAGCAAAAGTCTTCATGAGGTTCTTCTGGAGGGATCTTGGAATATTTGTTTACATGGCTCCTGAAAATGGCACTCCACTTTCTAGATTTGGAAAAACTGTCACTAACCTTCTTGGAAAGTTCTGTCTTTTTATCTATTCTCTGTGCAGGATTTGATGAAATTCTTGTGTGTTTTCAGCTATCACTATTTCCTCTTACTGTTGACTTCCAAAGCATCTGGAAAAATTTCTGTCTCCTTTGTCAAAAACAGCACAGGAAAATACTGAGAGAGAAAGGGATTAGAAGCCGAAATGAAGTAAATATTATTTCATCCCATGAAGTAATACATAAAACACAGGAAAAACAAGTCTTGTTATCTGGAAGTTTGAAAAAAGTTCAGTGAAAAGCAAGTTACCTTTTTCAGGAGAAAAATAAGTGTTTTCTTGCTTGCTATTATCTGATTGTGCCAAACGCTGGGAGAGAATAAAAAAGAGAGAAGGTATTTACAATTCTGATGGAGGAGTAGGTGTTGAAAACGTTATGTGTGATTGCAAGCACGATGTGGTCTAGGCAGCTAGAGAATGTCTAGTACACTGTGCAAGGAAACGGCAGAGCACTGCTCACCAAGCTCTGCAAGGCTCAGCTCTGCTCCTGACTGGCACAGATCAACCTTTATGATGTGCTCTGGGCTCTGTGTTCTGCCTCGGGAGAGCTCAGTCAGATTCAACTCATCCTACTTGAAGAATATGATTCATATTTCTATCCTATTTTGCAAGGGGGGAAGGAGAAAAGGATCAGAATAGATATGTACATATTTTCCTCTTTCTCAGAAAAAAGAAATAGGAGGAAGGGTTCCACTGCAGGTAAAATGTATCTACAATGCAGCAGGTTTACTGAAGACCTAAAATGAGATCAGATGCTTCCAGTGTAATTGCAAAAAACACATAAACTCTTTCATGTCATGGTGGTTGTGTCACTCATGGCACTGCAGCAATAGCAAGAAACACAGGAACCGCATGGAGCCTCCAGTCCCGGCCTCTGCCAGATAAAATGTGTTCATTTATCTGAGGGCAGGACTTTGACTGCCTGTCGTGCATGTAACCTGTGATAAAGATTCTGAATGCTTATTAAGACCAGGTGTTTTAGGGACAGTGAATGACCAGAGCTTCTAATTTGATAAAAAATACACACTATTTTAAAATGTTTGTAATATTTTCACTTGTTTGTGCTGTATTTTGTGGTTGTTTCCAAGAGCTGAGAATTGTACTCTTCTGGAGAAGACCTAAAAAGGACATTTTATCATTCCTGTTTGTCTCTATTCCAACTGCACTGGAACCCAAGAATATTCTGCATTTTTTTCAAATAAATAATTTGCATTAAAATAATCAATGTAAATTTACACATACATTTCAATGTATACGTAAATAATTTTGAAAACTTGCTCCTGTTATGTGGATGTTTACCATAGCATCAGTAAGTTTTCACAAATGAGGTATCATGACAACAACTGTGCAGTTCAATTAAGCATTAAAAAGAAAGATTAATTGCCCTTTTTTACTTCTCAAACTCTGTTCTCTTCTCTGCCCCCTTGTTCAGTAGAGTGCTTGCTATTTTTTGCAGAAAGCTCTAGGAAAAAGCTCTACTTAACTTAAATATATAGCTCAGTTTTTTTACTGACATCTATAATCCATTAAAGCAATATTGCCTAACTTCTGGAGTCAGCTGAAAGGATGCATGATATTACTATAAAAAATGTATTTATCAGGTGCTTCCCACCAGCTTTTACCTCAGGTAATTATGGGAATAAAGTATTATGTTAGACCTATTCTCTTGAAAATACATACACTCAAAATGGTGGGCTCAAGGAACTCACATAAAAAATTTTTAATGTTACTTCAGTGGTCAAATCCAAGCATAGCTCCAAAAGTAGTCACCTTAAAGAGAATGCTTCAGATTCGATTTACAACTTATCTCAAACGCCAGAAAAGCCATCTACATTTGGTTTTACCAGTGCTTGTCTTCCTCCAGTGCACTAGTACTCTTGACATAAATGGTAGATAAAGATTTTAGCAAAAATTCAGATTTATCAGATATGCATTTATTTCAGGGACATTCTTGTTTTTAAATGTCTACTTTGCATAGAGTTTTTATGAGTTGCTAAGCTAAATCTTTTTTGGCTCATTTCTGCTTCAATTTAAGCAATATTATTAAGTGGATTAAACTGATCCTTTCTGCAACTCTACAGACATCACTGAAGTCACATTAAGGACACATTAAACATGTTTGTCTCATCAAGCATCAGGGAAATATGCTCGGAAAATGCTTGGAATTCAATGTCTTTTGATGCCATCTGAATATAAAATATAAATTCCTGCAAAGATTATCTAGTCTGTCAGGATTCAAAATTTTATTTCAGTGGATAATATGGAACCAAAACCTTAAAAAGATGGCAACAAGGGCACAAATATTATATATAAAAAACTAATTAACTAATAATTGTTTGACATCAGAATCTTTGCTAGTTACTGTAATTTTGAGGATTTTTTTCTTCCTTTGATTCCATCCCAAAGTATTTTATTTAAATTTTTAAAGAAGTTTAAAAAAGACAATAAGCACAAAATGAAACACATAAGGCTCTCTTTGAATATCAGAAAACATTTTTGCACCGTGTGCGTGACAGAAGACTGACACAAATTGCCCAGGGTTGTTGTCTCCATCCTTGAGGATATTCAAAAGCTGTCTGGACAGCATCTGGGGCAACTGACTCTAGGAGCCCCTTCTTGAGCAGGGTAGTTAAGACCAGGTGATCCCTGGAGCTACCATCCCATCTCAACCATTCTGTGATTCTGTGATTGAAGCCAAAGATCATCCCCAAGGAAGGACCTTTGCACAAATCTCTATTGCCCTAATGTTTCCTTTCCAAGAAAAGGAAAGTGAAAAGGGCCTTTTCACAGTTATGTTTTAACATTAGATTACAAGGTCAAGACTAATTGGAAATAATCCATTCTTCCTCGAATCTGTATTTTTTCTTTTTTTGGAGAACATGAGCCCATTAGAATCATAGCTCCCTTAACATTCAGTATCAACTGACTGTTCTGCCTTTGATTTTGTACAGCAAATTTATACTAAGCCACATTATTTAGACACTTCCATTAACCATTGAGACTTTTATTGCTTCAAATCTGGCAATAAAAAGCATGTTTCTTGAAATCAGCTTTGTAACCTGATAGCACTGGAAATGAACCCTACAGTCCTTTAATTTAAAATACTGTCTCAAAACCAGCTTATGCATCTCTGCATTTCCTCTTCAACAGCTTTTATCACAAGACACAGCAAAAAGAGAAAAGATTTCTTTAATTCTCTTATTATCTTACACATTTCTCCTATAGATGCTTCATCTGAACTGCATTTATTTGAGAAAACAAGGTCCATTTTACCCCAGAAGCGAAATTTTTTTTTATTTGCAAAATGCAAATTTATCTTGAAACTCTTTACTCACGATCAATTTTTCTCTACTTTTTTCCCTACACTGCCCTGTTTGCTGAGGCTACAAGGTCTTGTGTTCTGCTCTGTCTTTGATGAATTGAAGTGCTGAAGGTATCTCCGATGATGAGAAAAGGAAAGCTCTATTTCAAAAGTTTTTTCATTGAAAGTATTTCAACAGCAAATGCAATTTTATACAAATAGAATTAATAGAATAGGAAATTTGCCTAACATACAAATATCTTCTGAGAAATGAGTATGTCTGCAATTGTGCTAGCAAAACAATTTTAACTGGATAAGAACTTGTTGAACACATTATTGCTCATGTGGAGAAGAATTCAGTTGTTAAACCATACTGTTACTACTGCCTGCACCTCTGTCTTGTAAAAATTTAGGAAAGGGAGTCCCCCTTGCTTGGTGTATTTTCTATCTGTCCAAGAGCCCAGGAGAATTTCACAGATAATATTGCAGAGTACATTAGAACTCCCACTATCACAAATGCACAAATAGGGTGGTAATGACACAATAAATCTGGGCACATTTGCAATCCTAGATGCACAAATGGCATGAGTTACACTATAAGTCTGGGCACATTCATAAAGATTCCAGATTCACAAATACTGCAATTGATTGGTGCAACAGAATTAGGTTCAGATATTGCTGCTGATAAATACACTGATATCAGAAATCATAAGCAATAATATTACTGCAGAATAAAGCTTACCCAATAAGTGTTCCTGTGGGGGAGGAGATGGGTACAGACTTTTGACTTCCAGGGCACAGAAGTAGACTCTCCTCTGACCTCCCTCTCCCCTTGAATTAAATCTATTTCGCTTTCTTTGAGAGTGGAGAGAAGAGACACTTTCATTTGATATGATTTCATCATTAGGTGGAGTTTGAGTTTAGTTATACATGTAAAGCATGTGCAGATTTTTACTTCATTAACATATCCAGGGGCATAAAAAGTCAAATGTATTTTCAAGTTAATGAAACATGGCTCATCTTTCTGCTGCTGTTTGGGTCATTCCTTTGGCTTAGTTCCCATTACTTGCATTGATTTAGATAGAACATGACCACAACCCCTCAGTACCACTCCATCCTTTGTTTCCTGCCTCTTCCAGGGCAGTACACTAAGTTCCCTCAAAGTCTCTGCTCCTAAAGTTTGCAGACAGTTTGTTTCTGGTTAACTATTGCCAACACAGCACTTCTCCTTGCTGAGTTTTGTCTTTCAGTATTTTTCCACAATCTCTCCCACTGAAATGTTCCTATTATCATTTGGTTTTTTTCCAGGGACCTAAAAGTTATTGCAGTCAGAGGAGAGAGGAAAACAGAATACATGATAGCATTGCCATTACAGCTCTTGCTTTTCTATTAAGAAAAACCAATAAAAGCTCTCTTTGTATCCTGGTTTTTGCTTTATTCCTGTCACCTCTTATCATTCTATATTCACAGTTTGCTTCCACTTCAGTGGAGTCTGAATTAAGAAAATGCTTGAGTCTCAAACCTCAAATTTTTGGCAGCTGTCCTTCAGAGGAAGAGGACTGGTCCTGTGCAGGGCCAGGAGAAGGGTTCAACGATCCTTGTGGGTCCCAACTCAGCATATTCTGTGATTCTGTGATTAAGGGCAAAGACAGCTGTGGTTTCCTGAAGCGTAAAATAAAACATGCATGTCGTACAGCTGGAAGGTTGGTTGCTATAAGAAGGGTATGATATGTTAGGAAAGAGTTATTTAAATAGGGACTTGATTAAATATTTGGTTTCAGTTTCGTAGCGTGAGCAACATCAGGGACACTTTCTTTGTGTTTCCAGTCAAGAGAGGCTCAGGTGAGAAAAGCTGAAGCACCTGTTTGGTGTAGTCTTATGTTTACAACGTGCTATGTCCAGGTGTTGGGATATTATGTCCAAACCTAGTGTTTAAATCCCATCTTTGTAAAAGGGATCTGATTGCCAACTTCCTAAATCTGTGCTTTGGCTCTTCTCGAATTTTGAAATAGATCAGGAGTTGTCTATGCTTAGTTAAATATTCAGTGTAATCAGACAAGGTCTAAGGTCTTTCCTAGTTATTGAAAGACTTTTATAGATTTTCTTTTCCAAATAATTTTCACTTTTAGGCTTATTAAATTTTGGTCATATGGATTTCATAGATTTACTGTGGTTTTTCCCTGCTTCAACAGTTGCCAAATCAAAAGCTGATCAGTTTAAAAAGATGCAAAAATGCTGTAAAATTTTAAGTTATTTATCAAGTATTATCAGGCAGCTGAAAAGCAACTTTTTTCACATCTGCCTGTGATTTTGCCAAAATACAGTGAGAATCAACATTTTACTGGCTGCTAAAAAAACCCAACCAAACTAAAAAAACAAACAAAAAAACCCCGACAACCCCAGAAAAACAATCCACAAAAGCACTGTAAGAACAGCACTGGTGGCATTCATTTAAACATCAATATAATGGAACACAATGCAGTGTAAACTTCAGATACTGCTCTCACCACCCTTGGTGACTGTGCAAATATTTGCTAATTGCCTATACTCCCACGATCCTCCTTCCTTCTGCTGAGAATTGCCATCAGTAGCTGCAAAATCATCAGTCTTTGAAGTCAGAAGCAGTCTGCTAACAGAGCAATTAGTTGAAGCACCAAGAGCCAAAGGTGGTAGACGTGTTCCTTTTTATTTTTTGTGACATATAAACAGTATTTTTCATGGGCTTGCAAAATATTAATAATATACACATGGATTTGCTACATGCTTTTATTTTTTTCTGTTTGAACAAGGTGAGCGAATGCCAGCTATTATTTTTTCAAAAGAGGGTTGTCAGGCCACAGAAGCTGATGTGTCAGATCCCAGGATCCTGACCTGGGATGTCATGTGGCATCAAGGATCTGCATCTGAACAGCTGAAATGCCATTCATCTGACTGAATGTAGTCATTTTATATTTGAACCAGCTATCTGGACCTCCATTTTTGTCAGTGAGAAAAAATAGATTAATTGCTTCTTTGGAGTGCTTTATTTAAAGTACATACATAATGGTGCATTGTCATTCTGAGATAGTTTTATGATATTAATCAAAATGGACATAGTCATTGTATTAGTTGGACCTCAAACCAAAATGATCTTGCCTGGGCATCTGGATATAGGAACAATATTGAGTATTACTGGGTAATAGCAAAAGACCTGTTTTAAAGTTAATTTCTCAGAATTTTTCCTTTTACCCATTGCACCGCAAAGTCATAGACACACTTCAACATTTTGGGAAGCCTCAAATATGATTTTCTTTCTTTTTCAAATCCATAAACTTCAAAATCATCTCCACACAGTCTTGTAGCTACAGCAGTTATACGACAAGAGTCCCTTTAAAGTTGTTGCATTGATCTGAACGAGCTCGTCAAGGCACTTTTACAGATACTTCCACAGTATCTGCTTCTCTTTTAAATGTGTTTAATGAAGAAAAGGGAGATAAATAACAGCATTCAAGAAAATAACACTTGTTTGTATTAAGAATTATCCATATGAAATGAATGACAAGAACAAAACATAACAAAAGCAACATAATTATGCCCTGATAATCCAGTCCTGTTTTATTAATAATTATTCTTTAAAAGAAAGAAAAATGTAAAATCCTGTTTCCACCTCCATCCACCTTTCATTTTTTATCTTGTGTGAAGTTTCAGATTTTTTTAAAAGGCTGGAGGCAGATGACAGTGAGCTGAAGAATCACCTTTGTTGCAGAGTAGAGGAAAAAAGGAGAAAGGAAAAAGAATAGTATTCATATTGTTATTATGTGGTATTCAGTGCAAACACAACTCTAGAGTGCTGCCCAAAGACAGACGTTTCTTTACTGAAACGATTTACTATATGCGCACTCTGAGCCACAGAAGCATAATTTAAAGAACAAATCTGCCTTGTAAGTATGTTTTACTGCATCCACTATGGCTTGGACAATGCAAACTGAATTTGTTTCTGTAGACAGAAATGTTTATTAAAGTGCAGTATGTTACACAGACAGGTTAGAGACACACTAGGCTGCATTTTATTGAACACAGAACATTTTCTGATGTGAATTTTATCTTGAATTTGCAATCAAAAACATGCTCAGTGGATGTATAGTATTACTAACCATTGAAAGCTATTTTATCCTGTGTGGGGAGACATGGTACTACTATGTGAACTTTTCCTTTTTTTAATAAACTGTATGAAGGTATTCTCTTCCCCCCTCACCCCCCTCCCCCCGAAAAAAAGAAAGTTCTAAATACAATGAAGGTATGAAGTAGCAGTACAGATGGGTATATTGTGGGAGCTGGAGTGTAAATGGGCCCTATGTCCCTTGGAGAAGAGGGAGTAGAAGGCAAGAGGCCATGGTAATAGGGCAGAAAGAAGTGACATCTGGGGAGAGTCTGGAGGGATGAGATTCAGCTAGGTGCATTTGTTCTAAAACAGATTGAAAATCACACTGAAGTTCATGTACAGGAAGATAAGTTTTGTCCTGAAATTTTACCTTTTATTGCAAAGTTGGAGGGTTTGTTGTTTTTCCTCAAAGCAGGGGAATTGCTCTTCATGTGATTTATCTAAAGATTAAATATTGCACTTTATATGAAAGTTACCTCTTCATAATTTCAGGACTTAAAATTTCTTCATATTATTCAAACCTAGCAAAGACAGATGAGTTAAATCAAGCTTCACTCCATAAATTTGTACAAGTATGATTTGTGCTCAGTCAAGTGAGAGAGTATGGCCACCATGGCCACCAAAGATATTTATTTCCTGGTTTTATTGCAGCAATCAGGCTAAATAAAACAAAACAGAAATCTCTTGCCTAATCAAAGGTACATGTTCAATCACAGAGTAAAGACATCCAAACACGGAAAAAACAATCTCTCTCTTAAATTAGGCAGAGAGCTCCTCAGTCTCCAGTGTGTTTTTGGTAAGTGTAGTAACCCTACACTGACTTTGTCAGGTATCACACATGCCTTCTGAGACACTTGGCATCACTTATGCTCTTCTATGGGAGTGTCTGATTTCTCTTTTTATCTGTGCATCAACAGTTCTGTTGGGATCTGAGATATTTCTAGTTTGTGAACAAAAAATACTGGGGAAGCAGGAGCAGTAAGAAGGCTATGAACACTCTGGCAAGGACCAATGCAGCAGCTTTTCTTTTGCCTACCCTATGGAGGAAGGGCTGCACTGTGATGCAACACCCATCTGAACTGCAGCTGCACTCCTGCCCACCAAAGCTTTGCAAAGGGCAGTGGGGAGGACGAAACTGTCCCTGTCCAGCCATGCTCTTTAAAATAAAGCAGTTTTAATTGTTTTTTAAGGAAATGTATCTTAAATAAACAAACTTGAATACATATCTAGCTTCCTCAAAGATGCTGTTACCTCCATAGGGAGAAACCTGTTTCTCTGATTCCCTTCCCATTTTATTAATTCAGAAGGAAGAGGAAGGGAGAAGGAAGAGAAAAGGTGTGTCTGCATTAGGATACCGCACAGACCAAAAGGAATGAATGTAATGAGTGAAACAGGTGAGGCTGAGAATCCACTACCAACACTGTTTTGTGGGTGGAGCTGGTTACTTCGAAATCTCATCTGGTCTCATAACAAGAATCTTTTCTAATCCATGTAGTTTTTCTCTAGAATCTGGTGAGTTTGTTTATTTTTTTAATGATTAGTATAATAATGTGCTTTGATTATTTCATGAAGATTTGTTAAAAAATTTCCTGGTTTTACATAATGTTACTGATAGAAAACATCCCATCCTACATGTTTGAATTCACTTTCCTCATGTACAACTGGTAATGACTAATTTTTATTAATATGTCTACACTTTCAAGGATCCTTTTAGTTGAGGACTTATTTGCAGAGTAATCCTAGAGGAATTCCCTCCCACTTCCACTTAGCAACAGGTGTATATATATACATATCTATCTGACATTAGAGCAAGCAAAATTTATCTTTTGAAACTCCATCTGCTTATTGGGGAACAAACCAGAGCATGTAAACATCTCTGTGAAGATGTATTTCTTTCAAAATGCAGTTCAGAATTTTTCTTAACAGTCTGAAGTATTGCTTTGATCTATTTTGTCATATATACGTATGTTTTAGCAGACAAATTTATTGTCCAGTATTTGAAGAACTGAAAAAGTACCTATTTGTACCAGTGTGCATCTATGGTTATTTTTACATCAATATAGTGGTTTGGAAAAGGAATGCACTTTCATAAAACCCCTATTACATATATTTTTTTTTTCTTGTCACAAACCAGTATTAGAGCACACATAATGAATTCTTCTAGCGTAAAACTAAACCCAAATACTTGTTCCAAAAGCTTTGTTAAGGCAGGTAATCATACCGAGAAGATTGTTTCTACATTTGTGTTTCCAACCTAATTTAAGAGATGTTCAACTTCAGAATGGCAAAGATTTTCTGAAAGATAGGGGTTTGGTGTTTGTGGAGAGGGAGAGCACAGAGGAATGTTCAATAGAAACACAAGAGAGAGTGTAAATCTCCAAAGGCATTGCATATAAGCTTTTCATGATTATATGCATTTCACGAGTATATCTATTTCTGTAAGAATTTTTTTTAAGCAAGGAATTGAAAAACAGGTTCAGATTGCCTGAAAATCAATGTAATTTACATAATTTTCTTGAGCCTCCGTTCTAGACACCCCTTAGCAATACTGAGAGCAGGTCTTAAGGAAATTTCCTGGCGTTCAGCTACTGACAAACCCCAGAGATAAATTATTCAAAATAATTTATTCAAAATAAATTATGTAGCCTACCCAGTTTATTCAGACTTCTCTAAAATTCTAGACAGTTATTTAACAAGTCTGTAGCCAATGTTTTTGAACTGCACATATAAATTGCCTCTAGAATTCATGTGTGAATATATTATATGGGTATATATATACATTATGATGGGCTAGAACACTAATGCTGTAGACAAGGCATGTCAGATTCTGCAGGGTATGATTATGATTCAAGACAAAGGCTGAAAGGAGAGTAGAAGAAAACCTCTTTCATCTTCTCTAAATTACTGCCTTTTCTCTGAAAGACCAAGTGATAGACGGTGTTTGAGGACAATTTGAAATAGAAGGTGTTCTGTTTCCAATATGCATTTCCCAAAGAAAACCAGACAGGTTAGTGTCCCCATGTTGTCAAGCCAGTTTCTGCTTTGTTTAATGATTGTATTTAGTGCATAAATTATAATCTACTTTATTAATATCTCATCTTTGCTCCTCAGGTATTATAAATCCACCACAGTATCACCAATGACTGTTAACTGTTAGTGGTACATTACTGAATATCTGTCTTTCTCCAGGGACATACAAATATCTCTCCCAGTACTTGATAGAGTTCATGGTATTTGTTCACAGTATTGGTAAGTACAATATTGAATATGCTAGTTTTAAAACTTTTCATAACACTTCTTGAAATGGTAAAGTCTAGCTTCCAAAACCTTTAAATCGCACTTTAATTTATGCATATGCATTTCAGACTGTTTATATTACACTCATGTTTGTATCACTTTATTTTTAATTTTTTATATAGTTTTCTCAGAAATTTGGAAACTTTTTAAGGACAACAATGTCAAAAAATTGCCATTTCCACAATGTCAAGTAAGATGTAGGGTGGAATCTAGGCCAAGTTAAATACCAAAAAATCCTTTAAACATGTTAGAAGCTGGAAGTATGAGAGTTTTAGATCGTTTAGTTGTTCTCCCTACATTAACTGGCAAAAACTGAATGCGTTATTGGGCTTCCAGATAAATGTACACAAAGTTGTGTTAGAGACAGGAAGGATTATGTGTTAAGAACTACCATATGGCTGACATGACAGTGTTTACGTGCTTAATTTAGGACATGTATAGGCAGTAAATCATTTAGATATGGATATATTCATGTTTATTAAAAAATAAAAGAAATTTACACCTGCAATTTTAAAAGTTCTGTTTATAACAGCTGTTGCCCCAAGAACTCAAAGACATTTTTCTTACGCAAATGACTCTGATTTCCTATTTCTGAATAAGAATGACTCGCATTTCATTATTATTTGAAGATGAAGGTCCCCTGTCAGTAATGCCTGAGGAACATACTGGCAATAATTTCCCTCGTGTATGGGCAGCCTGAAATAAACTACTGGCTCCTGAGTGTCTCTGCTTGTGACAACCTGTCAGCAAACCACGGAATACCCACAGAACTGCATCAGTGGTCCTTGCATATGGTACAAAATTTAACCAGCAAACCAACAGCCTGGGTTGTACTCTGGCTCAGGGGTCCAGCTCATCATGAGGTCAAACTGAATGGCTGAAAGTCACACAGAAAGGAGAGGAAGTGAATAGACTCCCAAGGGATACCTGCTGGACAGCCACACCAGGAAGGGGGTTTCTTTCAGCCACACAGCTACTTCAGTTAGGAAGGAATACACCAATTGGAGCTAAGTCATTTCTCTTTCACTGTGAGAAGGGTCTGAGGATCTTTGTTGTGGATCCACTGTCTTGTGTGTCTGAAATATGTCTGATAATTCCCCATATCAATCAGTGATGCAGATTACAGACTTTAGTTGAGAAAGGAGAAACTATGCTGGTATAATTCAGTTTATATGTGTATTTGTATATGTTTCTGGCAAGCTCAGGACCATGGGCAGAATTTTGAGACATCTTGTGTGAACTCTAACCTGCTGTGAGCACTTTCTGGTACAGCACAACATAATATTATTTTGTGATTGACAGGAAGGAATTCTGACTCCCTGACCCTTATTGAAAAGATTGAAAAAGACTGAACGGGCTTTAGTGGACAAATGTCAGTGCCATGTACTGTTTCATCTCCCTTCAGAGGTGAGAAATAGTGTAACCTTCAATTTTTTAAAGTGTAATGCATTTTGGAGAGTGACATGCAGACTACCTGACAGCATGAGCTTGAAAGGGTCCATTGATCCCTTTTACTTCTGTTTTAACTAGGTGTAACTGTAATACCTCAATGTCCTCTGAATACTTTGCACATTTCAAGCATTAACAGAAGGAGTTCTGAAGGGCCCTGAAATGACACACTGAATCCAGCACACCAGTCTGGTTGCCAAACCTAAGCTTCCAAAGCCAGTCACAGTTCACATTTACCTTAGAGATCTCTAGCTCAAATTTCAGGAAAATTTATACCTGCATATGCTCACAGGAGAATAGTTCCTCAGGATGCTGTCCACGTAGACAATATTGCAGCAAATGCAACATAAATAATTTTCTGCTTTATCATTTTTCTTTCAGAATGGTTCATATAGAAATTGTGAGATAAGATGTGTATACTAGTCTTAAACTGAATTTTGCAGTCCCAGCTTTGTGACTAAAATATTTTTTCCATTTGACAGTTACGAATGTCAGGGCCACTGAATTCAAACACATTTTATGCAACACAACTGATAAAGAATTATGATCAATAGCCTATGTCTTGGTGGAGCAGTACCCACAGACTGACTGTCAGGGGTTACTGCGCTGTGTCCCTGGTGGTAAAGAAACCACACAGCACTCCTCTTACCTAAACAATGAAATTTTCATCTCTGCTGTGAAGAGGTCAAAGAAAATGGCAAGAAATCAAATGTGCAGTGGGTAATAATCAGAATTAGCAGAGGAGTTGGAAAAAAATTATAGGTTACTTGCCACTGCTAATTGTAGGTTTTGAACCTTTTGTTATAATTCCAGACATCTATGTAAGAAGAACCACTAATTAACCTCAATCAGTACCAAACCATGAACATGTGTATTACACACTGTTTGTTGATAATAGGCCAGGCTGTGCTAAGAGAGGAACATATTCCAGTAGAATGTCTCTGAAAAGAAAGAAGGGGTGTATACCTAAATCATGGCATTCTTATATGAGATGGCCTGAACGGTTGCCTTCTTTTGCAAAAGCATGAATACACTTTTGATGTTTGGGCTGTAGTCCAATTACTGTATTGATCAATGCATATTGTCTGGCTCAATGGATAATCATCATTATGTTTAAAATTGTTTATATTAATCTTGCAAAACTGTCGCTCCAATATTGCAAAACTGTCATTCCTCTAGCCAAAGAATATTATTATTTTTTCAGCTCTGAGACAAGAAACAGTGCAGAAACTCTGTGCTTGGGCTGAAAGCAGCTGCCCCCAAGCTGATGGGTGAAGGGCCTTTGGCAGCCATAGTCAGATGCTGTATAATTGCATCCAGCTCTTCTTATGTTTTGCCTCTGCTGATAGGTAGGGATGGTCTTTACAAGGCAGCAGATTTCATTGCAGTGGTAGGAAAACAAGGTTGCAGGCATGAAATAGCCCCGGACCGCATTGAAAGTAGCGGACGAGGTTTCCCATTGTGTTCATTCCCATTTGTTGAACTGCAAAGAATCACCTATTTCTTTTGACTATTTGACATTTCTGAGCAATCAAAAAAATAATAAAGTATGTGTAGACCTAGATTTATGAGAGCCTTACACATGCTCATGAAAACTTAAAGATTAGATTACGTTATTATTAAATTGCTTTACACCTACTTATTAAATCTTAAAAATACATATTATTACTTTAAAATTTTTATTTTTAATTTTTAACATGTTAAGATTAAATATTATTAGGTAAAGCCACACCTAATATGAAAAAAAATCTTTTATTTTAAAATTAATTTATAATAAAACACAGTTATTTTACTTCATTTCAGATTGCACATGGTCAGAAATTCTTTTCTTTCTTGTGGTATGTATAGGAAAGGACTGAAAATATTATACTTTATCTGCTTCTAACAACAAAGCCTACAAAGACATTTCGGTTTCTTACTCACGTTTCAATGCCTCATTGTCCACTGTTTATCACAGGAACTTTGAGATTTCTAAGAACTTCTTTGGATGTGACCTTTTTACTATGTGTCTATTAAAATGCAGATAAACTCTCCAAGACATTTTACAGTTTCCTGTAGGCACCTCCAAAAGACAGACCAGTCCTCTCAGTATTCACTAGGAATGAATGAGAGAGACTCAGACATATACAATTAAAAGACCTAAATGAATATGACTAAAAAAAAGTAAAATCATAAGTATCATGGTGTATTGTGGCTACTCTAACTAAACCAAGTTAAATTTCAGGGCTATATTCATTTTAGGGTTAATTCTGAGCTCATTTACTTTAGATATGTGCTTACTTGAATCAATTTTTAGGCCTAAAAATTATGTACCTAGAGAATCCCATCCAGAGGTGTATCAAGGAAAGCATCAGCAATACTCTAAGGAAGAAAATGAATTCCTGTCTAGACAGCCAGCAACATACACCCCGTTTGTCTTTTCTATCTGCAAATTAATCCCCGAACCATTTGAAGCTATCTGTTCCTGCTGCAAATGACCTGGCACATTTGAGTTACTGACTTAGTGCCAGTGAAAGTTCGGGCCGTGGGCTGTGGTTTGTTGCAGAAGTGTGTACAACTTCTTATCAGGCACCTACTCAGGGAATAAAAGATGATGAACGAGATCCCTTTTGTAGGATCTGGTGAGTGGGTTGGCTGCCAGACTCTGACTTGTTTTGTTCGGGACTAGATCAGTGGGCTTTGAGGGAAACTGAGGGGGACTCTTGTATCCACCACACACCAATGTTGGTGTTGCACAGTGCTTTGCCCTGTAGAAAGCTTACATTTTTAAGTCTGCTGTCTTTCACTTCTAGCACCACAGTCTGCCTTTCATTTTGTATTCAACCTGACACACACAAAACCCCGGACTGCTGTGGCAGTACCTCTTACTTTTTTATCCTAAAGTGCTGTTAGCCTCACAGCCTCATGCTGGAGGATTCAGGAAATATTATTTCATCTGTAAAGTTGGGATGTGTAGGAAATGATTGCCACTGAAATGTGAATTTTCCTTTTCCAGCCACTGCTTCACAGTTTTTAGTCGATAACCTTATGCTAGGGAACACATAAATCTTAGTAGATAACTCTAGTAGAAAATAGTGATACAGGTGGCCAGTAAGCATTTGCTGATAATGCACATGCAGAAAGCTGAACAGCCAATTGATGAGTGCAACATCTGTGCCTGATAAAAAGAGTCTCATATTGCAATGCAACAGTCCTGGTGAAATCATACTGTTACTGTGTAAAAACTACTCAGAGGAACATCTGCAATGGAGAGTGTGCACAGATAGGGATGAGCTCGGGCAATCTTCACCGGTTATTTTATTGGCCAGTGACTTGGAGTTTTCCCTTCTTTCCCTTTCCCTTTCCCTTTCCCTTTCCCTTTCCCTTTCCCCTTTCCCTTGGATTGTTACACAACAACGGCTTTTTCTGAATGCACTCATGACCNTTTCCTGTCTCTTTTCCTTTCCTTTGCCCTTTCTCTTACCCTTTCCCTTTCCCTTTCCCTTTCCCTTTTCCTTGCCCTTGCCCTTGCCCTTGCCCTTTCCCTTCCCCTTCCCCTTGCCCTTCCCCTTTCCCTTCCCCTTTCCCTTCCCTTTCCCCTTTCCCTTGGATTGTTACACAACAATGTTTTTTTCTGAATGCACTCATGACCCAGGAATAACTCCTTGCCCTTGTTTAATGAGTGTTTCTGAAGACACTCATTTTATCTCAGTTGACTCTAAAGACTGTAAATACAATAAACTACAAAGAATGCCCCATAAAAAAAGGAAATGAGTAAATATGTTCCTTCCAATACTAATAAGAAACACTGCTTTGACAAAATAAAGCAATTTAGGCACATATCAAGTATCAAGGTTCTCTATTAGGGGTTTTTTACAGATAGTCAACATCAAGTGTGATGGCACAGCTGTATTTTCTTATAGATTTTTTCATAGATTGAACACTTAATTGTCATTTAAAAGGACATGTATAATTTTTAAATATCACTGAATATTATAGAACTTAAATGAATTTTTTTTTTTTTTTTAACATCTCAGTGCACTAATTACAAGACCTTTTATGGGGGTTTTTGTTTGTTTTTGTCCTAAAATGGATCCTATTGTTATTACTTTTTTTTGTCCTCTATCCTACACTGAAAGAAAAACTACTCCTTGATGCCAGGCAGCTGCCATTTTACTGAAAAAAATCTGTGCTCCCTCTTAACTTATTATCTCCTCAAAAGACGTTAAAAATGCACGAAAAATTAATCCAGTCAGAAATGGAAGTTGATTTAATAGTGTAATGCTACTGAGGAAAAAAATGAGGAGAGGAAATGTTGTGGTCTACCATAAGCCCCCCATTTCTCATTCTCTCTGTGCTGCACAGGGTGGGAGGAGGTGGAATGTAGAAGATTTGGGAGACAAGGAATAAAAGTAAGCCTGGATAAGGAGGGATGGGGAAAGAGACTGTTTGTGTCTGTTTCTTATCATTCAAATATACTTCAGTTCACAATAAATAGATTAATTGTTCCCAAGCTGAGTATTTTTTGCCCATGATGGCAACAAGCAAGTGACCTCTCTTTATGTCCACCAACAAGCTCTCTCATCACATTTTCTCACTCTGCCCTGTTGAGGACAGTAAGGGAACACCTGCACGGCATTTTGGGCCTTAGGCAATGCTACCCCAAAACAGTTGTCTGTGTAATGGAGAAGATCACTCCGAAAGACAGAAAGACGAGAAATTACATCATTTTGACCTATAAAAATCAGTTCATAGCAGTATTCTGAATGGCTGTTAGAAGGACAACATATGTGGACCACAAGGGAAGATGTTGCTGTAGTGAAAAAGTAAAATGATATGAGCTTGGTAAGATTTATAATGACATGGACAGAAAAGGCTGTGTCATAGATGTATTAAATGAGGAGAGAATCAATGTGACAAGTTAGAAAGATAAAAGTCAAATAGGACTCCAGATTTGATTCTGCTGTCCACAGCGATACAGAAGGGAAATGAGGGTTTCAGAACAGAAGGCCAAGATGTGATTTTTAGTTTCACTGATTTTTATTTGATGACTTATTATCCACGATGGGTTTCAGAGGAACAAGCAGAGTTTTTGGACAGAAGAGGTAGCTATATAAATTTGTCTTGTACAAACAAACTCTGAGATTGAAAATATACTTCTGCAAAAAGTCACTTTTGCAAAACTTTTCAGGACCATATTTTAATTGCATATTACCTTTGAGCTGAAGAAATAAGTTAAAATTCAAAAGACAAACTCCTTATATTTGTCTCTTAGCATCTCAAAATTGATGTTATCCAAGTTTGTTTTCAAAGTTATAGGCTTCTGTTACTGAGTCAAATATCAGAGGTTACATTATGGGTTTTTTTGTCACTTTAATTTCTGATTAACTTTAACAAAGAATTGGATCTATCTCTCCAAGAGGGTCACTTTATCTTTATTATTGCTATCTACATTACAAATGAATTAATTAGCATTCTCATCACAAAACCCAAGTTCATTATCTGATAAGAATAAAATTTCTTCAGATACATCCTGAGGTATTTGATTTGTCTTATTTATATTCTCAGTAGGCAACTTTCTTTCACTTGGTAGAGATGGGTATAAGTAAATAGTGATTCTGCTCATTACTTTCTCCTGATTGATATTTTATTTCTGTCCTTTGTTACATGGAATCCTTATTTGTTTTCATCTCCCTTTGTTTAATTGGTTTGTGACTCCTGAGATACAATATACTTTCCATTCCTGAGTATGAAAAAGAGGTTCTAATTTTTTAACGTTGTTTACATTGAGTAATATATTAAATTGAGAACTTTATCTGAGTAATAATTAAACAAAAAATTAACTAATTTAAATATCTATTTGTTGGGATTTCTTTAGTACTGAAGTCATAATGGCCATACTACTAATGTTTATCCATTACGGAAAAAAATACAAACACGAGCACAAAATTAGGGCTTCCTTGTGAAACTGTAGGATTTACATGAATTGTAGGTTTTAGAGAAGAACAACCTGAAAAATCCTAAATGATAAAAATAGCAGCACACAATACAGTATTTCTATTATTTGGATTGGAACAAAATGATGTAACTGCTTGAATATAGCCCTATTCCTCTGCAGATTTCAAACATAGTGTGACCAGGGTGTCAAGAGGATGGAGCCAGACTTTTCTCAGTTGTGCTGAGCAATAGGACAAGGAGCAATGGGCAGAAACAGGAACACAGGAAGTTCCACCTGAACATGATGAGGAACTTTCCTGTGCAGGTGACTGGTCACTGGAACAGATTGCCCAAAGAGGCTGTGGAGTCTCTCCCACTATAGATATTCAAGAACCTTCTGGACACGATCCTGTGCCGTGTGCTCTGGGATGGCCCTGCTTGAGCAGTGAGGTTGGACCAGATGACTCACTGTGGTCCCTTCCAACCTGACCCATTCTGTGATTCTGTGACTAACAAACTCTTAAAGGCCTTTCTGAAAGTTTCATCCTAAATTATCTCATACTAATGAGATATAGCCAATTTGATTTAATAGCAAGCACAGATCTTGCAGCAGTATAGTTAAATCCTTTTAAAACTGATTGCTAAAAAAAAAAAATCAAAGTTTTGACAGTTTTTGTACTGCATACTTTGTTTATTGTTTTCTTAGCCTTTTAAATCTGAGCCATAATTAACCTTTTCCCTTTGAGGTGAATTCAGTGCATGAAGAACTTCATGATTTATTAGTTAACCTCTGCTTAGTGGGATTCACTGTGACCTGGAATGCAGTCACATAGGAGGAGTATTCCTGAATAATGCATTTACATTTGTAAGAGTACAAAGTGAAATGTTGCCAAACTGAAATGGGTACCCAGACCTTAGAGGTGATGAAATTCTGAAACACAGGATTTTACAAAAAATGGGTGCAGTGCAGAGTACGGATGATTTTAAACCTAGAACAACAGTTAATGAAATGGTGAAAGAGCAAAAGCAAAAAGGCCATTGAGTCATTCAGTCAGTAGAATATTTAACACAGAAATTACCATTTACCTACAGAGCTGAAATTTTCAGTCCAGCATCTTCATCACTGAACTTACAAGTCAACATCCCTGTTTCATAGTCACGCCTGGGGTTCCAAAGAGCTTTGCTGCCTGGTAGTTTTGTTGCTGACGGCTCTCACAATGTGCTGGCTGGCCAATTCCTCCTTTCCCCAGACAGAGGGATTCCTCCCTCACCAATCTCTGCAACAAGGCTCACATATCAGAAGCAAGGCAATGAGAGGGACAGAGAGGTTTCTAAGGCTTCAGCTTCTGCTGAGCTCTGCATATGACCAGAATGCATATCCAGGGGGTACAAACTGGGAAGTGCTTAGAAATTCCAGAGTACTAGCATAACTAAGAGTTTGTTTGGAGCATTATTGTAACCCCCAAAGAGTAGTTTTTGCAGTGATTAGCTCTCTTTGTAGAGATGAGGTAACTTTTTCAGTACAAGTGCAACCCATTTCACATAGGTCAGACCAACTTGCTCTACCCAACAGAAGAGGTTTAACTTTCCAAATCAGATGGGATAATTCTTTCAAACAGAAATGGAGAACTAGAGTGTGAGGATTTCCTGTCAAGCTGCTAGAAAATATAACTGACTAAGACTGCATCTGGGCTAGAGCTGAATAGTCTTAGAGTATCTTTAAGGAAGACTTAATGATCTTGATCTTCAGCTTTCAGACAGATGCTCAATGCAACATAGCTCTGACCACAATTTTCCTGTATTTCCTTCAAGAGCTTGACATTCATTCAGTTGCTTAAGACTGTCATCTCAAGAGGTTCTCAGGCTGTGTTTGGTGTTTTATTTACATACAGAATTTGTAAAGCAGAAAGAATTGCACTCCAAGTGAAAAAGAGGGGGAAAATTAAAAGCAACTCCTAGGTTTCCCTCTTCAGTATTGAAAGAATGCATCATTTCTACAGGCATGCTACACTTTGAGTAGGTCAGGAACTGAAAATAGATCACAGGCAGGGGAAACATTTCTCTTTGCTTTTATTATAATATCTTCAAAAGAGCTAAACAGCTGCTGTAAGCATAGTGCTTACCTATTTAAATCTCCATTAAGCAGCAGTATTGTTTAGCAGTATATTTTTCTTCTGCAACACCTACATGATGACGAAAAAGAGTTCTCTAGGTAATTTTGACTATATTGCAGTATTCTCTATGTCATAAGTTAAATTTGGAGATTGGTATATTAGTGATGGGGTTTGTATAACAAAGAAATGGATGCTCTTACAGCCTGATTCACACATACATTTGTTCTGTAAAGATTTTCCTGTCCCACCTTAAACAGACAAAAAGCAGTATCTTTGCTGACAGGAAATTGAACTAAATCTGCTAGTTCTTTCCCTTGTCACACTATATTGTTGGTTTGAGCAATAATCTACTGACCTCAATTATGCCTGAACGATGACCTTCTCATTACTGCCATGTCTCCAGCCGCGAGATGGACAGAAATCTTATCTGTGGATCACTTAATACATATTCAGCAAATCACACGTGTTTCAGCACACATCCCATGTCTTTTAGTGACACTACTATTAAAGTAGATAATAACACAGCACCTAAAGTGCTCTTGCTTTGAGGGCCTGGGAGACAGTTTTAATAGGCAGCAATTTATTGGTCTTATTCTTCGATATGCTCTCTTTCGCTCTTCTTTAAAAATACCACTTTCTGTGATGCATAAGCATCTTTGTCTGCTCATCCCTCCTAATAAAGAATCACTGCAGAATTTGAGATACGGCCACCTTTTTTTTCCATTTCTCTAAGCCTTTTCCTAATCTATTCTCTCATCCCAATTAAGAGTCAAATCTGCATTCTATTTAAACCATAATAGGTTAGGAATTCAGCACAATTAATTATTAACAAGACTTGGTTATAGAAAATTAACTTGCTGGGTTTATTTGTCATTTGCACAGATTCTTCCTTCTCTCTTGGCTATGTGACAGATGGGACACTAATAATGCAAATGTTCTATAAACAGCTCCTAAAATGCAAGGTATTTTTGTTTAAAAAATATCATACAGTTAATATATGAACATAATATGAAACAGAACAATTTCAAACTTCAGTGTAGCACATAATTTCCTAGCGGAAAATGTATGTGAGCAGCTTACCCATAGCCCCATCCTTTCAATGTTTATTTTAAACAGTTAATCTTGGCAAGGCAGGGCTTAAAGAATAAAAGCAAAGCAGAGCAAATGAAATACAGTAAGTAATACAACATAACCACAAGCAGAGAAACATATTTAATGGAAGAATTAATTTAAAAGTAGAAAACATGGAAACTCCCAGTGTGAATTCAGGGAAAGAAATCTCCATGGACTTTCACAAAAGAGTAAAAGGGCAGCAGTTATGCAGCTCTTCTAACTCTGTCTTTCTGACATGAACTGCAACCTGCCTTGTGGACATCATTCATAAGAAAGCAAAAAGATGTTTCTTAAGACTTCTGTTCTTATAATAAATTTTGACCAAGTAGTAGATTCAAAATTTTGGAAGAAATGCACAGAGTGGCAATGTAAATTTCTTATCAGAACATTTTTGGAACATGCTAATCAATTTTACATGGCCAAGAAAGGAGAGCATTGAGTATCTTTTATTGTCTTTGCTGGAAAATCTGACTTAGGTCAGTAATTTGAAAATGGAAAAAAAAAAACCAACGCAAACAACAAACCTCAGACAGTTACGGCTTCAAAATATTGTAATTATCAGGCAAAAGATAGACAAACAACTTTAGCCAAAAACAGGAATGTTTTGAAGGACATCGTGAATTTATTGTAAACATGGTTTTTTAGGACAATTGTCAATCAGTTTAATAATGATGGGTACAACGCAAAATCTGCATTGGCAATAAAACATCACCTATTGCTGAAAAAAAATAGCAGAAACCTCAGACACCATGAGGCCATATCATATTCTAGTTCTCTAATCTATTGTGAGAGAGACCACTGTGCGATCTTAAGAAGTCCTGGCTTAATAACAGTGCTTACAGCAGATCCATACAATACTCTGTAATAAAAAATTCTTCTGTAAGGAATCAGTCAGGAGGGAGGCTGATGTTACAGCAGTCTGGCTACGTGCAGTTAACGGTTCAGAGCAAACCTTATGGGAAGCTTGTTCTAGTATCAAAGTCTTAATAGAGCATGACCTTGAGTGGAGAGGCAGGCAATTTGTGAGAAACTTTGGGTGTGAATGCTTGCTCAGCAATACTTTGAAAAGATCCACACGTGCGGGTCACACTATGTTTGAAATCTGCAGAGGAATAGGGAGCCTATATTCAAGCAGTAACATCCTTATGTTCCAACCTAAATAATAGAAATACTGTATAGCGTGCTGCTATTTTTACCATTTAGGATTTTTCATGCTGTTCTTGTCTAAAACCTACAATTCATGTAAATCCTACAGTTTCACAAGGAAGCCCTAATTTTGTGCTTGTGCTTGTATTGTTTTCCGTAATGGATAAACATTTATCTCCAGCGGTATGCCTGCTAGATTTGTGTAAGATTCTCAGCAGAAAATTTACAAAAGCTGAAGGAATTTGCTATATGAGATTTATCTTTTTAGAATGCAAGAACGCTTGATCAGACACTAAGAAGAGATTTTAAACACTTGAGAAAGATCTTCCTTTTTTGTTATAAATTTTTAAGTTCAGGTACTCTAAGATGCAATTGAAGAGCCCAGAGATACTCATGTGTTTTTGGTTTTTTTCAAGATGTCCTTGCAGATCTTACCATTTGCAGAGTCTCTATTGTGCAGAAGAAAAACCAAACAAACAAACCCCCAAGTTTTGGGGTTCATAAGGATAGTGCAAATGTCATTGGACCATCTTGCTCCACAGGCTTGAAAGATACCTTTTCACTACATCACACATTGCATAAATAGCCACAATACTACTTGTGCAAATGAAGACTAGAAATACTGCTGAATGATGCAGCTTACAAAGCTTAGTTTTCTCTGTAAGTCTTAAATAGTAACACTTCCTGCATGCTGTTCTTGAAATATTGACCATCAGGCACTGATCCTAATTTTCTATCTAATCAGGGTAGAGAAACCATGCCTATAGCAAGTCATCTGTCACAGAGTTCCATTAGCAGATTTCAAATATTGACTAGCAAAGAAGTATTCACTTTCCTGAGATTAACAATCTATAGGATAATATACAATGTGTCTACAATAGCCATTAATGGAAAAGTGATGAAGCTAAATCTAATTTGTAACAAAGTTACTGATTTGCAAACACTTCATAAATAAAAGACAAGCCTAACTCGATGAACAGTTCTTAATGAGTATTTCAAACTTTATTGATGCCAAGAACTAAAGTAGTACACACTATGAAGTAATAATGTTTTAGCTTTATGATTTAAAGTTGCAACAGTTTCTTTTGTGATGTTCTTTCAATAAACTCTCCTTACTAAATCAACATGTTCCACGAGTTTATAAGGCATACTGGCTGATTTCAGAACACAATCAAAACCGGGAAGTGCAGGTATCAGCTCTTTCATGTTTAGACATCCATGTAAGTCTAAGAAACATAGGTGTACAATTTCTGTATATATCAAAATATTTGCATTTGTATTATTTGCCAAGATGAACTTTACTGATGGATAAGGAAGAGCACCTAATTATTAAAAAGGGTTTTTAAAAATATTAATGATGGGAGGAGTTATTTTAACACTGTAATAGAATATATGCTTGTGCTACCGAAACCAGAATTCTTCTAACATCCATTTCATTGTTCCTTCACTTAATTGTTAATGCTTCAACAAATTTTAACAATTCGTCTTTTGCATGTATTTATGTGACTGGCTCTTATTTAGTAGTTAAGTAGATATTTACTCAATTCACTTTTCCCCTATTATAAATCTCTGGAGATAAATTGTTGAGGTCTCCTCTCAGTAGTCTCATCTTGAGACTGAAGAGGCCCAACTTCCCCAGCCTTTCCTCACAGGAGAGGTGCTCCAGTTCCTTCATCATTGTCACTCTTTGCTGGACTTGCTTCAGGAGCTCCAAATCTCTCTTGTCCTGAGGAGCCCAGAACTGTACATAGCACTCCAGATTGACCTCACCAGGGCTGAGTGGAGGGGCAGGATCATCTCCCTCAACCTCCTGGCAACATTCTTCCTAATACACCCCACATGCTCCATCATTTCCTGCAAGGACAAAAGAGAACACAACTTGTGCTGGAGATCCCTTGCCCAGTTGTCACATGGCCCCTGGTGATGCTTATTGTTCATCTCTTATTGTTCATCTCGTGTTAAAATACAGGTAGACTTTCAACACTAAATCTGGAGACATCAGGATTGTCTGTCATTCATATCCTGTCACCCATGTAGGTGGCAAAGACCAAAAATGTGATCATCATCATTATCTTAGCCTAATTAATTGTTATGGAAGATGGTGTATGGGCAGTGACAGGGCTGCAGAGGGGGAGACGTGAGAAAAATAAATGTCTTCTCACGGTTGCTGTTTTGCATTTTACTTTTTGCAGCAGGTCAAGGCCTTCATCCTACTAGATGTTTATATAGTGATCACACAACGGGCCTTTATTGTACTAGAACTTTATATGCATTGTACCCCACTTTTACTAACAGGAGTTTTGTTGTGGTGGGTGAGCTGGCAATGGTAGAAGCCGAGATGCCAGAAACCCCTGGTCCAGGAGACCCCCTGCGCTGGTGGGTCAACTCAGAGAATAAATAAGCTCCCCCTACTCGGGTTACAGGGAAAGACTTCTTCTCCCATCAGGCAGTACCTGTCTGGTACCTGGCCCCCCACTCCGCCCCTTCCCTCTCCCCATTGGTTGTTGTATCCCTCTGCCTTCCCCCTGCCCCTTGCCCCCAGGTAATTGGTTGCTGGTGCTCTGCCAGCCCCCTTTCTGTTACCCCTTATAAGCTGGTACACGAGGCCTGCTCAGCCTCTTTCGCCTCTGGACCCTTCGGAATAAACCTTTCAGAACCCATGCACAGAGCCCTCCACGCTCCTTGCTCCTGGTAACACCTGAGCTATCCTGGCCTGGGTGCGGGGCTGTGTCTCGGTGCCATCCATCGGCACGGGGGCTGGAAGTCGGCCTGCGAGGTGCCGAGCTGCACCCCCAGGGCATCCCTTGCAGGGGATGCTTTTGGGTTAAAGCGGCGATTTCAGCCACCCCTCAGCACCCCGCATCAGAGTTTAGTAATTGTTATACTTTGGTATAGCACAGATCACAATAATTGTCTTTCACCATTTCCTTAGTTTTAATCTAGCTTTACATTCTTCAGTTCTTGCACTGCCTTGATGGTTTATGAAAATGTGTTACAGGATTCATCAAAAATAAGGTATGACCGTCTGTTTTCACCTTGTTGATTTTAATAAAAGATCCCTCTAATCTTTTTAGTATAACCTCCTGAGTCTTCTAATAACGATTCTTCTACCATAAATTCAAGTTATGGAAATTGTTTCAAAACTCTTTCCTACTGACTATAAATTGTGAAAACTGCCCCTTTGGCATGGTTTTGTGAATCATCTTTTGTAAGAACATTGCAAATATCTATGTCCTGACAGAGAATGAAACTTTTTTTGAAGTTTTGTGTCTGTGTGTATATATGAGTGACGGAAGAGACAGAAACTAATCTAGGGATACAGCAATAACAAAATATCTTACACTTCAATCCAATCTTATCTCTATGCATTAATTTACAAACTGAACTATCCCTCTTGCTATTATTCTTGTCTACATAATTTTTCCCTCAACTGACACCTTAGTTTCCTAATATGGAAAATATACCTACATATATGCATCTGATTGAAGAATTACAAAGAAATTCTGAAATTTCACTCACTCTTTATTGAACGATTACATTAGCACAGATTCCACTCCTTCTTTGTTACACTTTTAGTACACATCATATTTCTGTTGTTGAAGTATTGCAGGGCACAGTGACATTGCAGCCATCCCCCCTGTTGCTGGAGGGATCCTGAAATAATGGTATGAAGAAAAATGAAGAAATTATTATTTCAATATTGCACTGTCAGTCTCTAGGTTTTTTTGCACTTCCTTCTCCATCTTCCCCAGTTGTCTAAAACTTTTGTCAGGATAAGTCTCTACCTTACAAAACAGCTCATTGCTACTGAGATGCAATGTGAAATTTCCTCTGAGACTGAATCCATCTTCTCCAATTAGTGCAGCTGATTAGTGTTAACCTACATAATGGAAGGAAATAAAAGCATACAAAAAAACCACTCCAAACCTCACCATTGTTCTGTAGGGATGGCAGATTTTCCTCTAACAGATGATGAAAATGGAGTAGGAAAATTTAAATTTACCTTGTTTATATCTTACTGTGAACCTTTTGAAGCTTTATTAGCAAACAATACAAAGAAATTAGTGCCAACTACTAGTTTTGTGCTTTACAAGTTTTTAATTTTTATATTCAAATCTTTATGAACCTTTATTTCCCTGGCAACTATTTAAAGACATCCTGACAAAACCAAGTTTCATTTTAAATGTTAATTATTATATTGAGCATATTGTGGCTAGCAAAACATATCCAATAACAAGCCAGTAACCTAGATGATCTTCCAAAAGGTACTTTCAGATGGAGTAAAAATAGAAAAGAATAATGAAGTCCCCTTTTCCAGATTGTCTTAAACACCTGTCTGGAGTCTAAATTGTGAATGCCAACAATACATAATCTTCTATTTGATCTGGCCTATGCTATTGATGCAAGCAACGTCTTAGCTTTCTCACTGTTTGCTTACATTTGAAGCCACCATAAGGCATTTTCATCTGTCTTGTTTTAGAAGACCTTTATCTGTCCCTTTTATGACTATAATTTTCTGTAATATCTATGGAACTGTCATCCTTAAAGGAGATCTCATCTAATAGTGGGTTCTTTCATAAGGGCCTTGCAGAACTAGAAACACAACTGTTATCTGCCTACTTACTTACTTAAGGCTTAATTACTTCTTTCAGGGTTTTTGATTAAAAACATACCTCTCTTGTTGGACTTATCGAATGTGCACTACATTCATTTTATTAAATACAATTTCAAATTCAAGCTCTGTCTGCATCAAGTGAAAAAAAAATCCTGCAGAAAGTATCACAGAACCTGCATCATAGACCTGCCTTCTGATTAGCTTCCTCATAAATAATATCCATTGCTTCCAGATATACTGTAAAGAAGTTCTGTATCTCCTTATCCTATTTTTCCTATCTGGTATTTTCTATGATCTTTCCACACTAAGTACCTACAAAGGATTAATTTAATTTCCTTGGTCAATCTGATGAGCTCCCCATAGGAGCATGAAGCTCAGTGCACTTCCCAGACTCTGATGGGGAAAGTCCTCTACTGATGGAAACATCCCCATCCCCACCACACCCTTCCCAGAACAGTGCTTCCATCTCTTACACCCTCCTTCACCTCTCACTCATTCACTCCAAACTTGGCAGATATGAGGCCGTATCATTGAAAACCATGACTCCATATCAAACAGTTTTGTGCAGTTGTACTGATTCTCTCTTAAATGATTCTTTTTCAGCTTTCAAGTGGACTTAAACACACCACATAAAATAAATACATAATGCAGAATGTGTTTTCTTGGGTGTAGCAGTACTGGAGAAGGGGATAAAGTCCGTTCATCATATATGTAGGTATCCATGTATGTATTAGATGTACACAGCCATCCAGTCAATGTGGTCTCAAGCTTCAAGAGGAAGAACCGGGACAAAAATGTGGAATCATTCCTTTCTAGTGGGGAAGAGAAGGATCCACGGACAGGTTGAAAATTCTCTCTTAAGATCATATTGTGAAAATCACCTGGTATTAATATATTGTAAAAATAATGCATTATTTTCCAGAGCTTTCTGTCTGAGTTATGAGCAAAGTTCAAAAATGCTTGGTGAAGATCTTACAGTCTTTTTTTTTTTTTTTTTAATTCCAAAACCCAATTAAACAAACAAACAAAACCCCAAGAGGACAAGAAGAGAAAGAAGTCAGAATTTAGTTACAGATTTTTTTAAAACGCTATATTAAACTTCTTATTGAAGCTCGCTAAAATTAATTATATAAATCCTTTATGACCCATAAAAGGTTTACTTCATTATGGTATAGCTACTGATACACTCACAAACATATCTCACAGTCTTTTACTATGAAAACCAGTGGAACAGAGCTATGACCTACATATCACAATTATTATTCAATTTTTTCATCTTCCTTTAGTTCCAGAACAGAGCCCTTCCCTGAAGGAATTTACTTCGATTTGACATGCTAGCATATTTGTATGATTTATTCTGTGTCTTGGAAGCCAGAGAATCTTCTTATGTTGATCACATATAAAGACATCTTTGTCTTTTCTTAACATATTGAATAGTAGCATACTGGAGACCCAGTGGAACACGGTTTTTTAATTTTTTTTTTTTAACTAAGAAATGCTTTTCTAATAAATTTCTTCTAAACAAATGTATAGTTGCAATATATATAAATTTCAAATATAAACCAGTGGTCAGGAAATCAATGTTATGGAATTAATCAACTTCTGCATTAATTCAGTAGTTAAATGCACATGGGCACAGCTATCAATGTAGTTTTATTTGCAACCATGAAGACATGGTCGGTGTCTGGTACACCAAGACTCCCCAAGGTTTAATAACCTACAAATTGCTTACATCTTGATGACTTATATTTTTTCTTCTTCCCACGTAGCTAAAAATAGCTTTTCATTTAACATCAAACCTACAGTGTCAACATCTATGAAGAGCAAAAAAGACAGATTTCCCTCCAGAAAAGTTGCTTCCAAGTAAATTTCCAAAGTTTGTTTAGATTTTTAGAACAAAGCAAAGCAGAAAATAATTCAACCACCTCCATGGGAAACATATAAGTATAATCGTAATTACTGAGGAAGTGTTATTACTGCCTTCCTTTTTCCTCCTCCTTCTAAAACTATCTTCATCTTCTAAAACTATCAAATTATATTTGTGAAATGAAAATTAAAATCAGTTGTAAAAAAGAAAAAAGTGATGTGATTTGATGAAATAAGACAAGAAACAACAGAAATATCTTGGAGAAGAGAAGAAGATGTCTTAAACAGATTAGAAATTGTTATTATAGAAAAATGTTGTGTGGAGCAAGAATGGTGTGTTTAGGGTTGGAATTTCACAAAGTTCCAGAATCAAATTTCAAAGTTTTCAAAATTTTCCTTCTTTGCACTGTGAAGAGAATGATGAACAAAAATAATACACAGTTTTATTTTCTTTATCTCAATTATTTGCAAGTAAAACTGCCCTTGCTTCTCAAACTATATTGAATTTAATCTCTACTTTGTGAAATCCATAAGGAAGAAGAAGCAGTAGATAATTTCAAAGTACATGTTTTTATAGGGTCATCTTCACAACTAGCATGCTTGGGATAATTAATGATAGTGCTGAGGTTCTTCACAAATTAGAAATAACTCTTTGATATGATTAATAACCTGGGTAAGGGCAGACATTGTTTGCACCCTTTGAATGTAGCAGTAGGTCCTTTGCAGTTTTCTGCTCTGTGAATGCACAAGACAGCAAGTGCACCACTTCGCTGACCTAAAACTCTACACAATGTGTGTAAAATGCTGCAAACTTCTCATGACTCTAAGATTTCTACACAACCCTATTACTGCGCTGACTGTGATATAATACTACATCTGTTTATTCCCATATTAAAAGCCATATTAAAAAGACAAAAACTGTTCTTCCTGGCACTGAGAAGAAGAAAATGGACAGAGGACCCAGGAGCTGAAGAGATTTTCCCAGTGTCAACAACTTCAGGACAGGTCCAGAAATTAAACTTTCAGCTGAAGAGCCACCAGACAAAAAACCTCTTGTCTCATTATTTAATTATTTATGTAAATTGCAGAATTTTACACTTGTGCATTTGAAGATGAATGGTGGATCAAATAAGAAAAATTAAGAACAAGAGAACAGCATAACTAGAAGGAGAGTGTCAGGTTTTGAAGCGTCTTTGAAGCAGGAAGCAGTGATGGAGACATATTTTGAAGATCAGGTAGAAGGTAATAAAATAACGAGATGAAGGAAAAATATATTAAATTAATGGGAATACCAGGAAAGAGGAAGACTATCAGCTAAAGGGAAAAAGAGAGGATGAAGACCTTGAGAAAATTAAGTCAGGCAAGAAAGAGTAAAGAGGCTGAAGGAAGAAAGGTCCTGAACCAAAATCAAATAAATTATTTGGAAGAACATTTTTGTCCAGTGCGTTCTGCATCTGGAACGAAATAGAAAGTAGGCAGAAGAGAAATTTAGGCTAAAGAAAGAAGAGAAACCCTAGAAGTTAATACAATAAATGTTAAAATTTAATTTTAACCCTAGAAGCAAAACCACATTAAATGATCAATAATTTAGGCCTAAATATCAACAAATCTCAAAAAATAGTTATAATGACAGAACTTATAGATTTTTGAAGAAAAACAGAATTCAATTTAACAATGCATTCATTTTCCATTTGCAAGTTGAAATGCAAACCAGAAATTACTTAAACAGTGTCTTTACAGCCTGTGTATGATACAGGATTATTGACAAAATAAATAAACTTTTTGTCCATGCAGAAATGTCATGTCTTAAAGCTTTCCAGGAGAAAATACAGATATAAAAAATTAACTGTCTTAGTAAAGCTGGAGGTTGTAGGGACTAATTGCTAATATGCATTCTCTTGGAGAGCATTTAAAAAGGAGTGATTCTAAAAAGTCATAAGAAATATTAAGCTCCAGAGCAAAGGGGGAATTTAGAGATTCTTAATACTTCTAACACCCATCCATAGTGAATATATTTGTAACATCAAAAAGCTTTTTTCAAACAATATCTCTTTTATTGTCATGTCAGGATGTATTTTGTGGTGGGGGTTTTTGTTTGGTTGTTTGGGGGTTTTTTTGTGTGACAAGGATTTCTGTCATCATTTGTTCCTTTTGTTTTATTTTTAAATTGTGTTTGAGCTTTATTTTTAAGAGATAAAACATAGCAGCATTTCCTTGATGTTTGTGATGGTGCAGTGGTGCTGCTATGATGAATTTTTGAGGTGCCTGAAGAAACCACATAATGTTGTAAGCCTCATGTAAAAGACAAAGATAATTCTCACTCGCAAGAAAAACAACTCAATCACAATACTTCACATGAGGTAAAAGGAGGACAGCGTTTCCACAAGTGGAGGAAAAAAAAGCCCAACATGGGTAAAAGATCTAAATGGTTTGATTCACAGGAAAACAAATGCTTCTGCGTGAGAAAAAATGTGTTAGCCTGTGTCCTCTGATCTGAAAAATAGCAGGTGTTTTCAGTTTCTATGTATCATCTGTAGCTGGAAAAATATCAGAGCTGTTGAGAGAAAACAGTGCATAATTAATAGTGTATCTGCAGATTGCTGTTTCTCCTCACTTTCCTGTATAAATGGTAAATGCCAGGTAAAATTTATTTTTGTGCTCTGTCACCACACTTTCCCCTTGCTGGTGTTTCCTTCCAGTGTGAGCCTCTCAGTCCATCTCTCATCTTCCCAAACAGCCCCAGCAGCTCCCCTAACAGCCAATGGAGCAGCAGGAGCCAGGAGCTCTCCTCTGCCTTCCCTATGCCTCCTCCACCCTCCCTCCTGGGATGCAGCTCAGGAGCTGGGCAATGGTTGGCAGCTGCAGCCCAAAGGAGGAGCGTCTGTGTCACTAAATCCTCGGGAGCCCTGGCTGAAGGAGCAGCAACAAAGGGAGGAGCTGGTGGCCTGTACCAGGCTGCATCAGCCTCTCCCGTTGTAAAGGCCCCAGCCACTTTCAGCTGACCACATAGTTTAAGTCTCCTCTGCCTCTGTGATACTGAGGATTAGAGTGGTGTGTTATGCTGGCAGTGAACCAGTCCTTTTGGATTGCAGTCCCACCTGCTCAGGTTTCTGCACTGAGATGGAGCATTGCTCACATGCAGTGTTAGTCCTACTGCTGCTTAGCAGCTGGCTGCCTAGAGGTCACACACAATCCCTCATCTAGGCCAGCAGGTCATAAATGTTAAAAAAAAATCCCACCTGTGTTCAGATCCTGGGGTCTGGAAAAAACCATTATCCTTATCTTTCTTTGATCCTTTTCTCATACGGGAAGATAAATTAGATGCTTTGTCCTAAATCCTGCAGGCCATATATGCCTCAGTACAATGAAATCTTGTTCATATCTTAAAGCTTTTCCCCCAGCCCAGTTATCTCAATCCTAAACTGTATCTTATATTTAGCAACAAGATTTCCCTGTTCTGTTTAGTCTGCCACTGACTAATAGTAGAGATACTTTGCCTTCTGTTCTGTTGGAGTATATGTCCAAGTACTTCAGAACTACAGAGAGTGTCTTTTAGTAGAAAGTATTAAAACAAAATATGTATACTGATATAATCTCAAGCAACAATAACTTGCATTCTTGCTTTTTTTTTTTTTAAACATCAGGAGACTATAGGATTTAATCAAGAACAAAAAAAAAAGTAATGCTTTGAAATTTCAATTTCTTTCAAACAAACAAATACCTGAATAAGGTAGCCATACTTCACACTTAATAGTGTCTACATGAAAATTGATTTTCTGACGACTTAAGAAATTGCCAGTCATTATTTAACAAGTGGCATATTACAACCCATTGAAATCAATGCAAAAATCCTGTTTTCTTCAGCAATAATTTGCAAGAGAGGACAAGGAAGTAAAGCTTATTGTGCAGCAATGTTGTCTGTTCAAAGGATGTTGGCACAAGGAGACAGCAGGCAAATACTTGATTGTGAAACTGATACTTACTGGTGACAAATGCCTACAAAGTGGAGGTTTTTTATTATTTGAGTGGCTTATCAATCTCTTTGAAATTGTACTCTGTACATATGCAATTAAATTAGTATTTTATTCATGCAGCTATTGGTGTGATGCTATTTTACAATTCAAGTCTGTAAACGTTAGGCCCAGGAGCACTCCCAAGATTTTTGCTCTCGAAAGTCAACACTAGGCATGGCCTGACTGTGCAGGGAAGAGACTCCAACACAAACCAATCTCCTGTATTTTAATTTTCAAAGACATCTGATCAGGCATGCATATATTTAGGATGGGGAAAGGCATAGAATGTAAGTTTGTATGTAGTCCTATTGATTAGCTTGTGACCCATTTCGAATCATGGCAACATGAGAAATTTTTCAAATCAGTTGCAGTAAGAACCTTACTTATTCACACAGATGTTCTGTAATCATCTTGAATGCTCCCAGGATAAAAGGCTTCTAGCATTACCATTGGGTATTTTCAAAAACTAAGAGGTACGGAAACACCTTTGAGTTGATATGCGAACAACGACAAACTTCTCTTCCTAAGCATTGCTAAATTAATTCTCAAATGTTATTTTCACATATTCTTTCCATAGTAAATGTTATTTTTTTAAGATAAAAATAGCTCAGTTTCACCCCTGAACTGATATTGCATCTTTAATTCAGTTTTCTTTCTTTTTTATTCTTAATAAATGCGTATGTCTCTATAGAACTCTAAGTCTTTGCTCAAAGAAAATGCAAATGCTGTCATTCACAACTTTGAGATCAGGTGTTGACCCTCTTACAGCAGTGGGTTTGACAGCAGCTTTGACTTCTTAGAGAAAAAGCTTTTCAAAGTCTTCTGATATATACCACTCAAAACAATCATCTACCAATTAAAGCAGATATGGTGTGAAAAAAATTATAAAATATCTTGTGTCCTTGGAGCAGTCTGATATTTTTATCAGCTCATCTGGATTTTAGTTGTGACAACAAGAATAAGGAGAAAAGAGATCAGCTTAATTAGATAATCTTAAAAATCAAAGTGCTACTTTCCTAAAAATGTTTTGAGGCTATAGATATTAGCAGTGGGATTATAGGTCAAATAACAGTTAAGTAATCATAACTAATGGTCTAAACCCTTGGATCAATGAATAACACTCAAGTTTTTCCTTTCTTTCCCACTCAATATAATGCTCATTTTCCTTTGAGAATATGCAAATCAGATAATGGGTTGTTAATTTTTTATCAATGATGAAACCTAAGCATAACAAAATATTAGGGTTTTTTATATATATAATTACATGTTGTTCAATATTAGAGCTTATGGGACAATGAAACATTTCCACAGTGCTTTAGGAGAAAACATAATTTTAGAAGTCAGATTTTCACCATCACTTTTACCCTGATTTTAGTAAAATAATGTTTTGAAGAAGGCATAAATTACATTTTCTTTTACCCCAAAATCATAGAATCATAAAGTGTTTGTATTTGACTGCTTGAATATAAATTTAAATGTATGGAAGTCTGAGATGTGTATAAAATAAATCCCACAGGTTTTTTTTCTGATGCACTGGCTCTTTCCTGTACAAAAGAAATGAGAAGTGGAAAGCGAACTCTATAATCTGATTATTTACTGCTTTTCAATTCTTATACAAAGTAAAGTGCTATGTGGAACACTAGTATCACTTACTTTGTGTTTGTTTTATAAACTTTTATATGTCTGCTTCCTCTCATCATTTCACTGTACCCTTCTGAAAACCATCCTACTCTGCTCTGCACCTTCCATCATCAACTTGCAGTTGTAGAGCAGTACAGACAGCAGTAAAAATGCCCTGATCTTTCTTTTCCTAAGGCTCAACCAGCCAAGGTCTCCATTCCTCTCTTCAAAGCCATATTCTCCAGTTTCCTGACCACCTGAGTGATCTTTCTCTAGTGTACAAATGGTGTCAGTGTGCCTGCTCTGTGTGTGTTTGCATATATGTTTCCATGTGCACCCATCAGAAATTTGTTCTCAGCCTCACTGATCCTTTAACCTTGACTACCAGATTCAGTGACCTCTAATAGTTTTTGAAACACATCTGCTCCATTCACACATCATCTGTTACAGGTTCAGCCTATCTTCAGTGCCTGCCATAGCTACACGTGGGCAGTCCTGCTTCTCTGCACTTGCCCCATCAGACATTTGGGAAATGGCACCTGCATTGGCTCAAAGCAGTGAAAAGGTTGTACTGCTTGCATGAAATCGTGTCAGGGGAGGTTTATATCAGATATTACAAAAAGATTCTTCATGAAGAGGGTAACTGGACACTGGAACAGGAAAATGGTCACAGCACTAAGCCTGACAGAGCTCAAGAAGCATTTGGATGATGGTCTCAGGGACAGGTGGGATCCTGGGGCTGTCTTGTACAGAGACAGGAGTTGGACTTCATGATCCTTGTAGGTTCCTTCCAACTCAGGATGTTCTATGATTCTATGACTGCACTCCATATTTGGGTAAATGTGTAGCTCAATTTTTTTGCGGATTAAGAAATAAGAAAATAACTCCAGTGCTTCCTCCTGTAAGGCTCCAATGCAGTACGCGGGTCACCCAATTACATACTAGTTTCGATCATTTCATTCAGCCTTTTCACCTACTCATGCTGTTTACTTCATGTTCCTTTCAGGTTGCTGTGGTTACTAATCTATGTGTAAACAGTTTTCACTTCTTTCCACCAACGGATCTCCCCTTTCTTACAGCCAAAGTTTATAAGGGTCAGTACATAAGCAATTGTTACTGGCAAGGCCATGGCACCCAGGGAGAGCTCTGGGAACCCAGTGTTACAGAGACTAAGTCTGAATGAGATGTGTTCTCATCAGGGCTCAGTAGAGAGGAATGATCCCTCTGCCTGCTAATTCCACTCCCCTCAGGGTACACTGTCCTTGTTTCACATTCTGCTCATCAAGATCCCCCACCCCTGTGGAAAAAGACTCAGGTCCTTTTCCACAAAGCTGCTTTCCAGTCAGACAGACTGCAGCAGGTACTGGTGCCCGGAGCTATTCCTCCCCAGGTGCACAACTTTGCGTTTGCCTTCTTTGAACTTCTTGATGTTCCCATCAGCCCATTTGTCCAACCCGGTTTGTCAGGTCCCTCTGAAAATCAGCCTTGTCCTCCAGCATGTCAACTTCTGCCCTGCTAATGTCTGATCCTATTGTCCAGATCTTAAAAAGTCACAGCTTTGATTTCTGAGAGATATCACCAGTAACCAGCTACCAGCTGGAGTTTATATTGCTGATATTATCCTTAGATCCCAATGGGAAAGCCAATTTTTGGCTCAACTCTGCTCAGCTGCCCTTTTACTGAGTTCTTATTTGACCAATTTAGCTCTAAGGTTACTCTGGAGGAACATGTCAAAGGCCTTGATGAAGGCAAGGCATACAACATTCCCTGCTTCCTCTTTGTTCGGAGATCTAGGCGTCACAACAGGGATGGGTCTCTAAAGTAATCTTAAGGTAGACATTAAGGATAAACCATCTTCACTGTATTTCTGAAGTATTTACACGAATTTTTGGAGAACTATGCATATTCATAATGAGCAAACTCTGGAAACTACACTATCTGAGGCAAAGTGTCAGATATGATTGAAAAGACTAGGAGATAAACATGCACTTCCTCTCTTTTTGATAGCTTCATACACAAATAAAAATCACCTTATCCTTCTACCTTTTATATAGGTATTGTTATTTACCCTGTTCATTAAAATGGGGCAGAAAAATATGAAATAATAGAGTAGATTTTTTTTCATGTGGACATACTCCCAGTGGCAGTGGAAACCTCTCTAGTTTTGACTGAAACCAGTGGTTTCACAGTTTTGGGAATCCATACAGCAATCAAGATTTAGCTAGCCACAAGAAGTTCAAGACTTGCAAAATGATAGTAGATTCTCATTGATTTAAACTCAGATATTTTTTGTTTCCAAAACATTAACTAAAGATACAGAAAAAGTGACTGATTTCCTCACACAGCAGTATCTTTTATATAAAGTTATATTATTTTCACGAATAAGTTGTTTCCATAACTCTTCTAATTACTTATAACACTGCTCTTTGGAAATTGCATTTTCCTAAGAGTATTCTGGAATTTTGAGTTCTATTCAAAGCCTACCAAATTAAATGCTAATGGGCTTTACATCAGACTCAGAAAGTAACATTTTTGGAAAATGTTGTAGGTAGGACTACAAGTGATGTACTGCACAAAGGTTTTATCTTTCTTGAATAGTAGGGAGATGTGTTTAATTTTTCTACACCAAAATCTGAAGAGGCACTATTTAAAAAAATAGAATATAAAGAGGATCCAAATTATGTGACCAAGTCACTCTAGGATCCATTTTCCTTCTCCTAGAAAGAGGACATTTATTAAATCTGATTTTTCTGGTAATGGTGGATTAGTCCTGGTTAAGGGCCAAATGTCTACCCAGCTGGTACCTCAGTCCCCTCCTCAGGGGGACAAGGGGACAAAACCAGGGAGATTGCTTAGCAGTTATGTTGTAGGCCAAACAATAAATTAATTTATTGCCAAATAAAATAGATTTGAGTAGTAAGGAATGAAGACAAATATTAAAACAATATCTTAAACCTCAGCTTCAGTCCTTCACTCCAGACTCCTCTACCCTGCCCATGAATAGCACAGGGAGGAACATGTGTAGAGGTGAGTTAGCACATAATATTTTTTCTCTAACACTCTTTCCTTCTCACACTTTCCTCTTTTCCAGTGTGGTCTCTTCCACCACCTGAAGTCCTTCAGGAAAAAACCTGTTCCGGTGTGGGCTCTCCACAGGTTGCAGTTCCTTCAGGAAATATCCATCTGCTCCAGAACGGAGTCCCTTCCTGTGCTGCAGGGAAATACCTGCTCAATCATGGTCCCCTTCACAGGCAGCGAATACCAGCTCCAGTGCCTAGGGCACCTCCTCCTCTCCCTCCTTCTCTGACTTTGGTGTTCACAATGTAGTTTCTCACTCTTTTCTCCCCCTCCTCCTCCACCTGTCCAGCACTTTTTTCTTAAATATGTTTTTCCAAAGAAACAGGAAAACTGTCCCGTGGTTGGCCCAATCCAGCCAATGGGAACTGGCATTCACTTCCCTCTTCCCAATGTCCCTCTGCTGCAAAAACCTTTGCCACCTTCACCCAATACAGTGGTAATTCTGTTTAACCAAGCACTGAAAGAGAAGCACGGCAGGATGCAGGTTTTCCATCTGCAGGAGCATCGCAGCACTGACATTCAGACTCAGTAGCTGTAGGAATCCCACCTGTCCACCTGGTCTGGCAAGTCTGTCACTTATCACACTGCTTAGAGTGGATATTACTGGAAGGATCTGGAACAGCTAGATTCTTCTGCTCAGTATTTTATGCTAAGGGATTCAGATAGACAGTGAAATTTCAGGAAGTATGAGGTAGATAGGCACAAGTGGATCTACAGGTCCCTCCATAACATTGTAAATCAGGCACTAGGTTCTTTAGGACATGGATGAATAATTCAAGGCAACAAAAAGCACTGCATTGTCTAAATAATCATTCTGCAGGGATCTCCACCAGCCAGGCATTTACAGACAGTTATTTCTACTCCTTAATCATTGTGGAAACAAATATATGGCCATTTCAAAAATCCTTTTAAAATAAAACTCTATTTTTCAGTGCTTTGCCTGTTGTGAGATGTTAGTTGTTCGGCTTAAATAAATAAGCTTTAAACAGAATGAGTCACTTATTGTCCTAATATTGTGTGGTTTAGTGTGTTGATTGCTTAGCTCTGCTTGCTTAATCTGAGAAGCTAGATTTGTGGAAGCCTTAAGCCATAGGTTGGGGACCTTCACCTAGATATGCTTTGCTGTAATAGAGTAGATTTTCTAAGCAATTTCCCAAATAACTGGTATAGTGCCGTGTTTTGTTTCTAGTATCTTTCTTTCTAGAAAGAACTACTTTCTAGAAGTAGTTTCTTCTAGAAAGAATGTTGATAACACATTGATGTTTCAGCTGTTACTAAGTAATGATTATTCCAAATCTAGTGCTTTAGTTTCCCAGGCTCTGCCACAGAGCAGGTGCACAAGAAACACAAACTAGAGCAGAGGAGGCTACAAAGGTCAGCAGAAGCTGCAACTCATCAAGATGATAGCAGTTAATGTCTCACCTGAATGGAAAGAAGAGAAAGAATCCAATAAGGTGTTAGAGGACTCCAGACCAAAAATCACCATTGAACTTTAAAAAGGTGTGTGAAAAGCATGTGAAGGATGGGTGCATAAACTGCAAGGGTCTATTTGCCCCGGGATTTCTTTGTTCTGGGTCCCTTTCTGGAGACACCCAGCTCGAGCTGACCTACTGCTGTTCCACTCTATTAAATTATTTATTTTTTATAAAATCTGATGCCTGAGACTCTGCTGCAAGAAATCCAGGGGTGAGCCCCAAGAAAGAGGAATCCCATCTGAGCAAGAGTGTGAATGAGGAGTCAGAAGGGGCCGCTCTTGGCTCATTGGAGCCACCTGCTGTGAAGGGAGTCAGGCCCCAGCAGTTGAAGTCTCGAGTGATGGTCCAGATCCTTGAATTGTGTAAGGATGTCGGGGCTGTGTTTTCCCCCTTAACATTGCCCTCTGGCATTCTTTCATTTTTAACTCTGGTATGAATAATACTACATAGCTGAAATAATTGTAGTACATTCAAACTGAACCTTATATATATGTGAATGTAAAGTTTGTATCCGAAGAGCTTCCACATTTCATCTTCCACAAGTCAGATGGCAGATTTAAGTGAGAGCAGGCTAAAGACCTGAAAAAGCAAAATGAACCCTTATCTGAAAAAAAAGAAAAAAAAAGAAAAAAGGAAAAAAAAGAGGGGTAGAAGGAGGCAGAGGGAAGGAAGGGATTTCTGCTGCATCTGTATAATAAAGCCGTGTAATCACAGCCTTTTTTTGTGAAACGGATCTCACTGCAAATCAAAATCTCTGTTATTCACACTGAAGGCAAGGGAACTTTCATTTCAACTTTGGTTCAATGGAACACCCACTTCCAAGCATACACTTACATTAGTTCTTGTTTAGATGGAGCTGAAGATAACTCAATGTAAGCACCCATTTGAACCCTGCTGACTTCAGTGAGAAGTTAGTTTGCATTGGAATTGTGAAGTCTGATGACTCAAGTAATACTCATGGAAATCTCTTCATCCCTTTGGTTTATAATACTTGGGAATGTAGCCCATATTTTTAATGGTATTTAGAATGCCCTGAGTACACAAATCATCTTCAGCAGCTTAATATTATGAATAAAAGTGAGCACTATCCTAGAGAGACACTAGTTCATTATTAGAAAGATATACTACAGTTCAGAGCTGCCTTCAAAGACACAGTAGGCTTTTTTTGCATAGATTTTAAAACTCAAATTTACAGTCCATACTCTGAAAAATACACCATTATGTAACGTTATTTTGTGGATGGAAAATGCAGGATATACATGACCATTGCACTTTGCATTTTTAGTTGCAGAGATAACATATTTATTACTACTGGATTTACCAACCTCCACATCATATTTTAGTTTTCTAAATCTTTTCTCTTCCTGTTTGACTTTGATGTTTAATGCATAATAGATACAGAAGATTAAAAAAAAAAGCAAAAAGATCACCCCATTACAGAATTCATATATGACTTCACAAATATCAATTTACCTCTATCCAGATGTAATGATTGTGAGTGCATTAACTTCCTTTATCTGCCATTTCCAGCCTTACCTGGAAGCCCTACCCATGCATTCTCTGTCAGTTTTGTCTGGGAGCTCTGTGTAAGCCCTTGAGCAGACAACCAGTTCTGGCTGAGCTACACTATAGATGTGCCTCTGCCCAGCCCTGTGCCCTGCTGCCCTGATCGTCCTCGAAGGACCCCCAGATCTCCCTCCTGTATGATGACTCTGGCCTTGCCTGGGCTCCTGGCTGAATAATTTCTAAAACAATTTCCCACTTGAGGATTCTGGTTCCACAAAAATGCTGTTTTCCTTGGAAACAAGCTGTTTCTTCTGCATTTTTAAATGGAAACCAGGCAGACAGAGAGGTTTCCCTTCCACTTCTTGCATGCCAGCTGGCACCATGGTGGGTGAAGGGCTGCCTGCCCATCTCGCTGGACTTCATGGTTATCATGGCTGTCCAGCTGCCCTGCTTCCCACCTGGCAGACTGCTCCAACTGCCTGGCTTCCTGGCTAGATTTCCACCTGGGTAGCCAAATCCCTGTACAAAAGTTCTTGAAATATGCTCTATGGTCTCAAAACAATCAAGTTTACTGAAATCAAGTTATGCAATAAAGCAAAGTTTTCTTAGTTTCCAGTGAGAAAAACAGAAATAAAAATGTAGAAAATTTGTCAACAAAACATAATTTGTGCTTTGATTACCTCTTTAGTTTTCACAACAGTCTCTGCGCAAAGAAAGAGACTACCATGGCAACATTACTTGTATTAGGAAATATAAAGGACTTTACAAGCCATTTTTCCTTTGCTTAATCTATTTAGTCTTTTAGTCTATTTAGTATTTTCTTTTTTCCTTAAAACAAAAAAAGAAAAAAAGTCACTCTGAAATGTTACAAAGGTTCATGACAATCTCTTCTAGGCTTTGAGATTTAGTGTTGTCATTAAGTGAAATTAGGAATATATTTAGAATATCTTTATGTAGCTTTCTGTCTGGTAGCACCAAGAATTAGCATATTTGTTTTATTTTTTCAGTGCTATAGCTTATATTTACCTAAAAATAAATGCATGCACATACAATGTACAAACACATAATGCAGCTTAGGCAAGGGGCAAGCCCCAGCTCGGAACTTCAATGCAGCTCCCAGGCCAACGGGTAAAGGGTGCTGGGATGGAGGATCCAGATGAAGTTTTCCATAGCTATTAAGGCCTGTTAGTGCACTCAGGACACTGAAGACAAGTCTCAGCTCGGGGAGGTTTCCAATGGGCTGCTGTCATGTGAGCTCTTCTACAAACAATCTTTCCACCTTGGTTTTTGGCATATCATATGACAGAGGTCTCAGCCTGGGCCAGCGTCAAAGCACTGAGGAATCTGAGACTCCACATAAGAGTGAGGCCAAACAGAGCTTTTCAAAGTAGAGAGCTGTGATGGGAACACTCCTCAAAGCAGCTTTTGCACACAGGTCTTCTTCTCTCTCTGTCGTATCTTACATGAGATAGACATTGTGTTGATAAGAGCTTTGAGACTGAATTGTCCACACATTTTCTTGAAGTTCACTTGTAAAAATCAAGAAACAGATTTTGTATCTCTTAAGGTATGTAATATTAGAGCAGGACATAAACCAGTGATTTATTCAAAGACAAATCCTTGATCTCATGAGTGAGAAAATTAAAATAAAAATTAATTTACAAATATGCTGCTATTGCTGTTATTGCCCATGCCTATAGATTTGATGCAGAATTTTTCAAATTCAATATCATGACATTTCAGTTATGAGAAAATCCACAATATTTCTGGTGAATTCAAGATATTATAATTAGTAGTAGTATCAGCATTAGCATCAGAATTATAATTAGTATTATATTTTTCTTGGTTTCAATTTTTAAACTTTTCTTATCTCAACCTATAAGAATTTTTTCTTTTTTCCCCTGATTATTCTCCTCATCTCATGGGAGAGGGATGGAGGAAATAGCGAGACACGTTACAGTACTTATTTGGTGGCTGGGGTTAAACCAGTCAGCTATAGTAAAATAGTATCTTCTTAAAGCAGAACACAGCAGCTACAAGCAAAATCTCTCCTGTTTAATTACATCCTTTCCACAGCATTCAATTAATATACAGAATCTCTAAACAAACCAATTAGTTATAACGTTCATCACACTTTTAATGTCAAATCCCCTTCCTTGAAGGTTCCCCAGGCGTGTTCTGTACTAAGCAAAGAAGGAAGATATCAGGTGGCTGTTTCAGGATGTTTTGAGTAGCAGCAGGCTCAGACAATTATCTCAGACCATGTCATTGCCATGACAAGTTAGCTTCTAGGCCAAGATATCTAAGGACTTAAGAATGCCTCTAAAAGTGCAGATCAAAGGTTGATTGAGTCCAGTGGTGAGTGGGAAGAACATTAGACACAGAAATTGTGTCCTGACGTTTCCCTAGGACACACCCCTACTCCAGGTAATTTAGTTCAGAGCTGAGAAGCTACAAAGCTGTGCTTAGGCAATAGTATTTACAGTCAGTGTAGGAGCCATGGTATTGGAGCAAAAGCTGAATTCTGGGGTTTTTCTCTGCTTTTGCCAGTGTGCCTTTTTCTATGAAAGCAGTGCTGATAGGTGAAACAGTTGGTGCCATCTTGTAATCTCAGCATAGGCTGTTGCCTCCAGGGAGCTAAGCTTTGGGTCCTAGTCCTCCTACAGAGAATGGATGAGGTTACTACCTCAGAACTGTGTTTGGTAATAAATACATGCCTGCTCCCAACTTCCTTCTGGGAACTGCCTCTCTCTTTTGACTGGCTGCTAAGAACCAGTCTGTCCAATACCTTTCACACCCTCTGTAAGAATTATTTTTTCTTTTGATTCTTCCACTCTTCTAAGTACTCCTCTCTTCTCATAAGAAGGGTGGATTACCCTGATCCTTCCTGCTTGAGTATTTACTTTTGATTTTCTCAATCCAATGAAAATTAATAAGATCAAGTGAGTCAAGAGATATAAAGGGGAAAGTAAACAGTTCATTTTACAAAAGAGGAAAAGGATATCTGAAATACTCTGTTGGAATCATTTCACATGATCAATCCAAATTCTAACAGATTAGCAGATGGCAAGAGCATTCTAAACGAGAGCAAATCTGTCTTTTGTGCTTTTAGGATCCCAGGAACACAATATTTATTCTAATGGTAAATATCTAGAAAAATTGCTGGGAAAAGAGGTAATATATTATAACTATGTTACAGAACAAAGCTAAAGGCACAGAAGACTAAGAATTTTAGAATCTCTGGCTCTGATGAAACTTGAAAATTAAATCTGACATGACATTGAGCACTGCAGTCCTTGACCACATATTTTTTCCCCAAAACATATACAGAAAAAAAATCCTGAATTATTTTAAATTGCAATAACTTTGCAGTTTTTTTGCATTGGATTTTGTCTCATTTAACTTTGTCTTCTGGCTTAAACTCCCACACATTAAAATCTATAGAATGTGACACTCATACCTGATGGAAAATACTGACACAGAGGTTTTCCTGTTCCTATCTTTCCTTCAGATACAGATAGTTGGATGACTTTGATTCTTATATAAATCCAGATCTCATAAATCTTACAATTTTTTTTTAATCTGCAATAAAAATTGAATACATTTTATACTAATTATTTCTTGTATCAATGTATTTTTCTCTGTTATTTCCTTCCTCATCTACAGTCTCAGTACAGAGCTGAGGTAACCCAACGGAAGCCACTGAAGTTACTCAAATGTTACCCTTGTACTGGACAAGAGAAAGCAGACAGTCTTCCTAAACGAAGAAAAGTAGGTAAAACTGAAGTGGACAATCTGAATGTATGCCAAAGACTTACTGGAAAAAGCACGTAATGCTGTAAATCTCTACAAATAAGAAATTAGGACATACAGGAATTCAAAAGTAAGGTGACACTTAAAAGGCAGATAAACATTTTAGAGAGGTGAGGAACATAGCTTTTACTGTGAAATGCATTAATTCAATCAAATAATTGAGTAAAGCCTTGCTCTATAAACCTGGTTATTACACACCTGTTCAATTCTGGGTTTGTTTGGGAGTTGTTTTGGGGGGGCGTTTTGTGTAGTTTTGTTTTGTTAGGTAATGTTTGGCATTTACTCTGAAACACCTGAAAAGCCTCATTGTAATGAGATTACTGATATTAGCTTGATATGGTGCTGTATACAAAGTCTAGTTGAAAGATCCAGCTCCCTGCTACTGCAAGAAAATTAGAGAGTTGGAACACAACTGAAAGTTGCTCCTTCCCAAGCTCACCAGCAGCATAGTTTCATGGATTTTATCACTAAAATGCACAGCATTTTACAGCAATGTACAGTGAAAACACTGGAGAGACTTAACGTCTTTAAGCTGTTAGTATATGCACAAGAATTAGGAGAAGAATCTTGTGTACACAGAAGCTGACCTACTTACATTTAGCAGTCTATGTTAAATATCAAAAAGCACATCTGCTGAAGGTTTTATATTCCTTGGAAAGTAATAGCACCTCTTCTAAACAGTTTTTCATTTATTCGTTCCAAGATGGCTCATGATACAGCAGTTTTTGTAATAGAAGTGGCTCCAAACTCTTGCAATAAGTGCTACAGAAAACAGGGAGATACAGAGAAAAAACAGCAACAAAACACAGCTTTGAAGAAATAGTCAAATTTTTTAAATAGCATCAAAGATTGGAAATATTCATTTATGGATACTGTTTGGGAATTAAATTTCAGAAGGAAAGTTTGTGTTGCAGAGTTGTCATGACAGGTCGCCATGATGATCACAGATAAACTGGTGGGCCGTAAAACTGGAGGAGATAGCAACAATGCCACCACTGCTGGAAACTGCCATGATTACATATGTCTATAATTCTACCCTGCTGAATTTGACAGATTCTAGCAGCACATCAAGGGGAAAAAAGTTATGACAAAGGACAATGAGTAATGAAGACCAGGTTATAAAAAAAGTACAGATATAAGGGTCAAAGGGTTAAGAAAACATTCAGTGATTCATTTATTACTGAATCCTAAGCATGCCCAGCACTGTGATTTGACTTTGACAGATAAATAGTAATACTGGGATTGTTTTGAATGACCAAAAATTTAAAAAATCTCAAAACATTAAAAATAAAAGGACTATACATAATTATTTTATTCATCTTCATTTTAGTTTCATTTCAGGATAAAATTTCATATATTTATGAGTCTTCCAAAGTTTGCATTTTCCTCTTATGGCTACTCCATGCAAAATAGCAGCTAACTCACCTGGATTTCAACATCCAGAGGATTGCTACTTCCCAGGGCGCTCAGAGCTGACTCCAGGGCACTCAGAGTTCCCGGTCCTTTTGCCTTGGTCAGATGGATGCAGCTGCTGCAGCTAATTTCTGCAGATCCAGTCAGCAGCAGTTCTCACAGAGCTACCTATTACAGAGAAGCCCAGCTGGATCCCTCACCACTGGCTGTTCAGGAGGAGGAATGCAGACACCTGCACTCTGCAGAGTGTGTATCTCCACACTGTGTATCACATGGAAAATCCCTCTGCTTTAACCCCATGGAACACCAAGGCCCTTGCCCAGCCACCATGCCAGACTGTGGACATCTGCAGGTGCTGGTGTCCTTCTGCTCATAAGCCAGTTCACACCTGAACTTTGCGAAGAAAAACACAGCTGGATTCACGTCCTGAGTCAGACACATAAGGCTGCTGGAACATAAACTTCTAGTGCCATTATTTTGTATTATGCTGTGGCTGACAACTATTCCTCCAGAAGCATGTGAGCAGGATAACACTGCAGTGGGATCAGGAACCTGTGTTTAGGCAGCTGAGTCATCCTGCTAAATTTAGGTATCTACAACATAAATGATTACATGGGGCCAGGTATCTGAGCTCCTGTTAGAGTCAATAGCCATCTAGTCCATACAGTCAATAGAGACAAAAAGCTACTCAGCTCTCCCAAAGCAGATATCTACTTTAGAAGGAGATAAATATATCCCTAGACTCCACTGACTGTGATGGCTACATGAGATAAAACAAGAACTCAATTCTCATGTTTCATCCAGAAATTTGTCATGAAGAAGAGGCTGAACTTCTAGTTCTCCTGTTTGTTTTTTCTTGGTTATTTGGGGGTTGAGTTTTTTTTTGTTTTGTTTTGGTTGGTTGGTTGGTTTTTTGTTGTGTTTTGTTGCTGTTTGTTTGTTTTTGTTTGTTTTTTTTGGGGGAGTTGTTTTGTTTTGTTTTGTTCTCCTAAAGGAGAAAAAAATACCTTTAGTAGAAGAACTGGTATCAGTTGAAAAACAAATATGGTCTGTGCTTTCAAGTATTTCTTCTTATTATAAACAACATCAGGCTGTGATCCAGGGCTTTGATTTTCCAATCTTCTAGAATGGACATCTGAAGAATGAGGCAACTTCAACACGGCCATGTATGAGAAAATAATTGTTCCTCTATATGGAAGCAAGAATTTCAAAGCATGTAGGTCTCATTCTTATGGAATCAAGATGTGTGAAAGTGCACATTTTATAATTCACTATCTTTCTCAGCTTCTCTAGACTAAACATAGCCCTAGTTGGTCTAATAAATGGTACTCCTTTTCCCTCAGGCCCTTGTATTATATCTGACTGTAACCCATCAGAATTACTGCAATACCGTCACTGCTCCTATTGGATCTGGTAGATTTAATAGGCAAGTGCAGGTGATTGAAATTCAAAATAAAACTTCAGGAGTTGTAAATCAACAGCTGACTGAATCAGGAATTAATTAGGACTTCAGAACTTTTGGTTTCAGTTCCATGATGAGAAGCTCAGTTGTTATTAGACCATTATTAGACTTGATTAATAATCCAGAAGTTAAGTCAATTTCCATCCTTATTTTGTTATTATAAATCCTACTGTTGCTTAGCACATAGTTGTGTCTGCAGCATCTGGGGGATATTTTTAAATTTAAAAAAAGGAAAAGAGTTATTTTTGTGAAAAAGGAAGTGGGCTTTTTTTCTTTTTTTTTAGCAGCAAAAATAAGATTTCTTGTTTTTACGGGAATTAGTCTATTTTCCATCAGCTTTTAAAAAGTGTTGTGAAAAAAATATGTCTAGGGATTTAATGAAGTAGTATACAAATTCAGTTTACAAGAAATAGCTCTAAAAAAAATGCCTCTGTATTTGGTAATTTTTATAAAACGTCGCTTAGCACAAGTGGACTATCAGAACAAAGAAAGGGAAAGAAAAAGATATTAAAGTTGTCTGAAAATACAAGATATACATAGATATTAATTAGGAAGTAAAGTTTAGGCAATCCTGTTTTGCCCATCTTCTGATAAATACAAAACTATTTTGTGCAGTTTATAAATTCAATTAATCTTTCCACTGACATTAAAACCTGCAGCAGGTCTTCTATTTGATGTGCACACCAAAGATGTGAAGCTGTATAATTATGAGCAGTCATTGAACAGAAGTTTAGTGAGTTCGGGCAAAATGACTGAGCACCAAATGGAGTGGAAAATTCTATTACTGTGTATTTGGTTTTGGGTAAAGAGCTTTTACCTACAGTCAGGTTCAGAGGCTGGGTGTCATCTTTCTACCACTCATCAAATGAATTCATTTTTCAGAGAGATCTTTTCTTTTCTTTTCTTCACTCCCTGGGTGCAACCACACTGCAAAAGGTTGCTGCTAGTGATTTGGAACATGTAGATTTGTTAGAAAATTTCTTTTAAAAATTCTGATGTAGCAGGAACAGAGAGAAAAGCTTTATAAGTATTTCATCCAAGAACCAGCTTCAGCTTTTAAGCCATAACAGGCCTCAATTCGCATTTAAACACCTCATTCGCATTCAAAGACCTGATCAGAATAAGGAAGAGAAAAGAATGGCTAAAGGTTACAAAAGCACAATTTTATAGTGCAGTTTCTAATTTAATTACTAGGGAAAAAAAAAACCCTGAATTGCTCCTCTAAACCCAGGCATATTGCTGGTGAGATATGAGGGAAAAGCAGAGGCAGTGCAAAGACAAGGCTTATCTCTGTTTTCTGTTTCCTCGTGTAAAAGTATAGGTGTCTCATTTGTTCTGATTTCAGAGAAAATATATTAAAACTGAAAGAGAGTCAGAAACAATAGTTCTGAGTTACAATATATTCTATTTACTTTGAGAATTGCCAGTATTCACACCTGCCAACCTCCTACAACAACTCTTTCGCAGGCTGTTTCTTTGAAAGAGGTTTTAATTCACATTTTACTGTTTTCTCACATTGTAATTCTCCGCAATTTTAAATGCATTTTTTAATTTTAGAGTTATGACATTCTTTGAAGGCTGGATGTTTAATTTCATAGGGGATGTTTACAGAGTGGAAAACTTTTGAACAGTGTCCTATACTGGATATTGTCTCTGTTTTCAATCAGTTTAAAATATTAATATTAAGACTGCATGGAACAGTGATTTTTGTCAGGTGAGTAGTTTTTTATTTTCCTGTGTGACTCTTTCAAACCCACCCAAAACCAAAACCTAACCACTTACATAACACCATGCATAAAAAACCCTTTTCTGCTTTGAAAAAAAGAACATCTCTAAATTTGTTCTGTGAGGGTTTTTTCTTCTTTTTTTCCCGTCTTTTCCTTCTTTTACTATAGGGCAGATTTGAATTTGTAAATTTAGATTCTAATGCATGTTGACAGAGAAGCAAAATTTTCATCGGGTTGTTTTTTTTTTTTTTATGATGGCTAAGAGTGAGGTAGGTAGATTGCCAAGACAGCTGTTCCCCAACTCATGGCAGTTTCAGCAATGTCCGTGCTTGGTTCTGTCTGGACAATGTCAGCATTATTTTCTGTCTCTCCAGTGATAAGAATAATTTCTGCAGTAATACCACAAGAAAGTCTTCCATTTTTCACTACTGGTGATATTAAGTGACAATAAAACTAAGAGATATAAAAGTCATCTGACTCTTACTAAGTAGTGGTAAGGAGTCTCTTGATTATTGCATTATATGTTTCTTAAATTCACGAACTCCCAGTGCACAAGATTCAGAATTAAAGACAATCACCAGCTCTATCTTGCACAGTCTGTTTTTCTGTTGAAGACAATTGGAATTTGTCTGTAAGTATTTCCACTAGATTTATTTAAGTATGAAAAAATTAAGTATAAAGATAGAATTCAGTTTCCTCAGAGGATCAAAAGAAAGCCTCAGTAAAGGAAGAAGTAGCTATGCAATAATTACAGAAACATAGTTTTCCTGTTTGGAAAAGAGAACAAATTTCTTAAAATTAGAAAAGTATATGTGGGACCTTCACAACTTAAACAAATAAATTTCAGTGTTTGAGACAAATAAACAAAAATCAAACCAAACCAAACAAGAAACAACCCTCCCAAAACAAATAAAAACTAAGAAACAAACAAAACCTAAACCAACCTAACCAACCAACCAAAAATCCCCAACCTGTTTAGGAAGGAAACATTCCCTGTTTTGCAGTTTCACCATATGTTATTTTCTGTGTGCAACACATTCAGATATCCAATGTATTTAGAGCGATACTAAAATAAAAGAAGAAATTTCCTTCTTCCTTTCCCCACCTCCAGACCTTCTAATACATCATCTTCAGATATAAAAGGTTAGGTTTCAAGCTAGACGTGTTGTAAAGGTCACACTCCAATTTCCAAACCCAAGAGAACAATGAAAGGAATGCTGGCTAGTCAGTTCTTTAGAGTTTGCATGGGAGAAAGAAAAAAATGGCCAAATTTGGAAACCATTTCTCTTTCAAGAGGTCATACTTATCGGTGACCAACCCTTTACGAGCTCATTAGCCATTTTGATTTTTCATGTTAGCAGGTATTTTCAACCTAGGTCATGATTAGAATTAGAATGCTGCTATATAACATCTCTAAAAATGGGCAAGGATCTTCAAACATGAATAGCTGATTTTTTTCATTTTAAACTATATATAGAGACTGACATATAGAGATGCAGTTCTCAGAAGTGCTGAATATCCAAACCTTACTAGTTTAATGGGAGCACTCACATAAGAAGGAAGTGCTCTATGAAGCTAAAATGTAATTTATTTTAACAGCGCTCTTCATGCACTGCGGCACAAAATGCTTTTCAAGAAAAGCAAACTTCTTTTCTCAGTCATAACACTATAAATTCAGCATGACTTTGGATTTAAAGATAGCAAAGAGAGAGTAAATCTCATCCAAAATGTTTAAGAACTCTTATAAGGCTTCCTACACATGTAAGGACTCAGATTTATGATAGAAGAATGAGGAGAATGAGGAAGTTGTCTTAAACGTGATGTAACTGCTTGCGTTGTTCAATTTTTCTGTTTCTTTTCTGCCTTATTATTTGGTGGCTGGGATAAGCTGTCATTCTCTGGTGATGTCTGACTGTTGGTTGTCACCTTGGTATGTTTCTATAGGTTAGTACGGTTTTTGTTGGGACCTTCAGGTCATCCCCAGCAGCCTTCCCAACCTATTCAGCCCAGCCCCCCGGGGCTCCCCCCAGCCCTGCCCAGGGCCCAGGAGCACTGAGCCCCCAGGGCCATCAGCCCTTGTCCCAGCAATGTTGCTGCAGGGGTGGTCTCCAGCTGCCCACAGACAGATCTTGCCCCATGTGGAACTCCCAGGGGATCGCCAGTGGCCTAAGTTCCCAGGACGTGTCCTGACAGTTCGCTGCTCTGTTTTAGTGACAAATATACAGAAGCATGTAAAGAATAATTATGACAGCTGTACACAAAGTTCATGTGGTAGCAGTTTCATACCTTAGTCTCATATGCAAAGAAAATAAAGGAGAAAAAAGCAGTTGGAAGGTTTTATTCAGTATCTCTTTGAAACAGACATGAGGGGCTCGTATTTTATCAAAATGTACTTTCTTGAATCCCACCCAGCTATGTTTTAAACAGAAAAATACCATTTCCTTTTTCTTCACTGCAATGTAAATGGTGGCATTAATAAATTTTTGCTGCTTTAAGGAAATTACTTATCTTAAAAGAGAAAACTTGATTTTCATGGACTAGCACATACGTAGCTGTGCGCAACATTCACTTCCAAATGTTCATTGTAAGATAAAAAAGCTGGAGAGATAAAAGTCATTGGGGAAGAGAATATTTCTTCCCAATTTCAGCTAGAGGGTGGAATCCTTGGGTTTTTTATGACCTGTTTTATTTATCATTTTATTAAAAAGTGAATGCATTTTTAAACTTTAATTCCTACAAAATGGAAAGAAAGAATTTAGGGATCAAGGTCTAGCAAGTAAATTAGAAGGCTCAAGTTCTGTATATCCTGGTGAAAGCAATATGTCTTTATGACATGGTTTAACGACAGCCAGCCTCTTGCTCACACTCCACACTCCCCACTCCTTGTCTCAGTGGGGAGAACTGGGAAGAAAACCTTGTGGTTTTAGATAAGAATAATTTACTGATTCAAACAAAATATAATCATCATAATAAATAAATGAAAAAATAAAGAAAGAAATAATAGTATCAACAATGACAGCAATAATAAGAAAATAATAATAAAAATATTTTGACTAGGGAGAGAGTAGCAAAACCAGAAAAACATATGCAATACAATTTCACACCACCTGCTGACCCATGCCCAGCCCATCCCTGAGCCATGAACAGTCCCCTTCCAGGTAACTGTCCCCATTTAATGTACTGGGCATGACATTCTATGGCATGGGATATTCTTTTGGGCAGTGTGGATCAGTTCTCCTGACTATGCTCCCTCCCAGCTTTTCGTGCAACTCCTCTCTGGCAGAGCATCAGGTGCTGAAAAGCCCTTGATTTAGGGTAAGCACTGCTCAGCAACAGCCAAAACATCAGTGTGTCATCAACATTATTTTCAAATTAAATCAAACCCACAGCGCTGAACCAGCTACTAGGGTGAAAAATGTAGTCTGTTCCAGACAAAACCAGGATACTGTGTAATAACCTCTGAGTCGGGATAAAAATTCTGTTCCTTCAAAACTACCTCTGTAAATAATGCAAACAGAGGCCAGAAACCATGTTAGTTGCAGTGATTCTAATCCGGTGTATTGGTTCATAACACTTTGACCTTGGAGATGACACATATTTCTACAGCCAAGAACACGATCAAGCATCTTCAAGTGGTACTTTTGCCACTGACATGATGGTCTGAGGACAATGTGTTCCCACAGAATGGTAGAGTAAAAACAAAACAGTAAACATTTCAGAAACATAGGAATGTTCTGGCCTGAAATAATCTCAGCATGGTGAAATTCCAATAGGTTAGCCACAATAAATATGCAGTCACACATGACAATGACAATAATGTGCATACTTGTAGTTGTCTGGAATCCCATAGGAATTTACTTCCACTCAGTATGGTTCAGAATAAATTAATAATAGGTTTTAAACTGTTGCACTGTAGGGCTAAAGGCAAATGACAGAAGGCCTTTGAAATCTACCATCAGCATAGCTACTCCACCTAAAATTCTGACCAGAAGCTGTTCTCTTTGCTTTCTCCCTTACCTGCTATTTCCTCTGGGAAGATGGAAGCTAACAATCAAAGACAGGGGAATAAAAGATATTTCCCACATGCAGCATTTTCAGTTTTCCAGTTTCTTTTGTTGTAATCAGTTCTTGAGTGAGACAGAGAAAATGTCCCAAAATGTTGAGTATTTCCTGACCTGCTCTTTTCAGTGACACTTTTTTTGTGTAAATCCAATTTTCCACTGGCATCCCTGAGGAGTCATGGGATAATAATGCCATGTACAGCCATTCCTGTCTCATCTGAAACAGCCCCTGGCTGCCCTTCCCAGCATGGCTCGACAGCTGACTTAAGCTCTTTCAGAGCATGCTGCCTCTGAAATGGAGCACGGGAGAGGCAGTAGCCAGCCTACTGGAATAATCCACCTGTAAGGAATTACATGCTTGCAACAGGATTGGCCAAGTCAGTTTAAAAACATTATCTACCAGGAGAGAGCAGAAAAATTAGGGAAGTAACTGCATTATACCCCAAATCATTTAACACAGTTAACTGCAGTAAGATCAAACCGGGTTTCAGGAACATGGCCTACCTACAACTCCCAGGCAAACCTCTACCACTTCTCAGGGACTAACACAAGAAACAGAAAAGCAATGAAATTATTTGAGTTTTGGGCAACAGCTTTGCTTTGACCACTGATACCCAAGAGCTGTTGACTACAAGGCTACAGACACAGCAACAGAATGCTGGTAGGTAAAGGACACGTTTCCTTCAGGCTCTTCTGCTCTGAAGTACGAAAACAGTTTACCTGCTGGGACTACAGAAAAACAGGAAAATCATTTGTCCCCTGGGTGGTAGCTTAGCAGCACCACACTGCCAGGCAGCGACGGCAGAGCTGCCGCAGCGCCACAGCAGCCCTGGGGCCGGGCGGGTCGGCGCTTCCTGCTCCAGACACCCAGGCCTCATCCACCTCGCATCACTTTGGGCTCTGCCACCAGAGGGCACGAGGAGCCAAACTTTGGTGGCTTCACAGCGAAACCCTTCCCCTTTTCCTACAGAAGGAACAGAGTGACTAAACTGCGCTTTGCCATCTCTGCAGTCTCGAACCAGGCTGCTGATTGGGAACGAAGAACCTGGAGGTTTCCTTTCGAAAGGGGGAAATCCAAGAACATACTCTTGTATATACCTTTATTTCTGAGTCTTTCTATTTGCACATTTCATCTTCTGTACCCCAGATGATGTGTACAGGAAACAGACACAGCTTTGTCCCCTAGCTGTGGGAATGTATTCCTCCAGAAGAAAAAGGTCACATTATGCACCTGTCTTTTGTCTGCTGCCTTATGGAAGCATGCCAAAGAAAATGTGGCCCTAGAGTGCAGTGTTAGCTTTCTATGTGCTGCCTGCCTACTGCCTTTATCATGACAGAGATGATATCCACAGCTTGGATATTCAGAAATTCCACAGGACACTGGGGCCCATCAGTTTGGTGACCACTTAGCGGAAGTGACAACTAAGTTTCAATTTGATGAACATATCACCCCATTAATTTTTTCGAGATCCAAAACATGCAGTTTCTCACAGCCAGGGAAACCACTTCCTTAAATTTAAGGGTATCATTCTAAATGCAGCTAACAGAGAAAAGTAAATTCTGAGGTGTGGAGGAGCTTCATTTTGGTTTCTGTGATAAATCCATATGGTGCCGTCCTTAAAATTGTTCTCATAGAAGAGGAGGATGACAGGAACCATGCCCCTTCTGAAGATGCAGAGGGTGGTCTATAGGAAACAGGTAATAAATGAAAAATTCAACAGCAGCCCTTAGAGTTTTTCTGGTCTGCTTCTGATGACCAAGAAGTTGTAGCAACACTATTTTATCACTATTCTTGCAGGGGTACTTAGCTATCATGGGGAAATGGGGTTTTTAAAAATTTTCCCTGGAGAATGATGAGCAGTTACTTTCTTTAACACCTGAAAATATTGTATGTGTTATAGTTTCTCACAATTAATAATGTTTTCTGTAAATGTCTTTTTTTTTTTTTCAAATTTGTGGGGAGCTTAACTAAAGTCCTAACAGTAAATCCTTTATTTCCCCAAATAAGCTAAATATGACTGCAATGATTGATTAATTAATTCTGCTTGTGAAGTGTCAAAACTGAGGAAGATTTTTCTAAGTATACGTATTACAGGCATGTTAGTGTCCTTTTTAGAATCCAAAATTATTTTGACATGGTAGAAAGAGTTGCAGCATCAATCTCAACACAAAGTACATAGTGTTCTTTATAACCCCTGAGAGATGTTCCAAAACTTACCTCCAGACAGATGTGTTGTGGGAAGACACGCTCTTCTTAGAAGTGTCTGAAGATGTTAGTATGTCACCATCTGAGTAACTGTTTGTTTTAAACATTTATGACCAGAAGTTTTAGGCTGAGAACAGGACATTTTTACCTGCAAAAGCAGTTTTCCATATTCATATTTGGAAAACCAGCACTTAGAAATAAAAACAGATGGCTTGATCCAAAATACTTGCATTGATATCAAGGCAGAAACAGGAGTACGATGTCCCAATGTCTGAACAGCTTTTGCCCCTCCTGGAGCTGTTGATCTCTTTCCCACAGACAGAGGAAAGCTATGCTTTGATCTGTTTTTGATGACCTGATAAAAGACATTTCTGAATTTCCCTGAATACCTTGAAAGAGAATGTCCTCTTAATGTCTCGCCAGATACATGTGCTGAAAAGCTGTCACAAATTCATTAAAAACCTGGAGACTAAAAGGATGTTTTTCAAGAGAAAAAATTTGTTAGTGAAACAAGATGGAGGGTTTATTATCCTCTAAGTTTTGAACTTGCCCATTTCCAGGTTTGTCTGTTAAGTAGTGATAGAACATACAAA
>VZRR01001803.1:356244-407210 GCA_013398015.1 Oreocharis arfaki
AAAAAAAAAAAAAAAAAAAAGGCTGCTGTGATAGTTTGACATACTACACTCACAAAATAGCTACCTATTTAGATGTTGTTTAAAATACGGGGTTTACACTTTTAAAGCTGTGTTGACAGGGATGAAGCAATGGTGGGAGAGGGAGTTCACCAGGGGATCTCTCTAAGGAGATGTCAAGTGTGGATGAGTACACTACAGCTTTGCTGCCTGTCACTTGATTTCTGCCAACAAGAAAGAGTTTTTGAGTGAGGGGAAGCCAGTGACGGATGAATGAGCTTAATGTGTGAGAAGGTGAAGGGGGCGTGAGCCTTTTTATGGCTTTGTGTATTGAAAATACCAGCTGTAAATTGCATGCGGGGTGGTATGGTCTCAGAATATCCTACCAGCTTTTCTTAAATGAAACTGCTCCAGGTTTACATCTGCTTCACTATAAATATCTGTGTTATCTCGTATGGAAATGTGCATTAATAGATGATGTCTAATATGGCAATCCAAAACACACCTCCTTTGTTACCTTTTGGGTATCCCAGACAGAATTTAGCAGATTTCCCTTACCACCAGAACTAATAACTGGTTGAGTTACTGCATATATACACTATATGATTTGCAATAGCTGTGCAATACTCAGTCTGGTTTTCAATCTAGAAAGTAACTGCAGAAGACCTTATGGCTCATTTACTTTGCTTGAAATTACAGAGAAATAAAAAAAAAAAATAATTCCACTATTATTGTAGACCTTTCTGAATTTTTATTTTAAATTAAAGAATTGTGTATTTGAATTCAAAGTAATATTATTCAAGGCATTGTAATTCAATAATATTAATTTTCTGTAAGTGTGTTTAAGGAAAAAAGGGAAAATTATGTTCAGACACAGGGTTTAATGACTTAATGTCCAAAATATGTATCTATTCAACAGTCCTTATAGAATATCCTGCTCCAATGCCATTAGAATAGAACAGGTCTGTAACAGGCCATTTCTTATCAGCAAGTCAGAAAACTTCTTTCTTCAATAAAATTTTGATGCTTCATATTGTTGTCTTGTACACTCCTCAAATTTTAGCATGGAAGGGCTATCATGTCAGACTTATGCAAACACAGAGTTACTTAGCATGACCAAGAAGATGCCTTTTCCTTTTTGTTTAATAGAGGCAATCATTTTACTACTTATTATTTCTGAACTTTAACCATGCGTCCTACAGTCCTCATAAAATCCTGTCATTGCATGCTCTGCTTGACAGATCTTGTTAACCCCGATCCTTCCTCCTCATGTCAAAAATACTGGAGGGGAAATGCAGAGCAATGAAAATACAGCTCTATCAGGAGGAAAGCAGGACATCATTATTAATTTCTTTTCAGTCCCAAACCATTGGCTTCCATCCCTTGCAAAGATCAGCACACATCTAGCAATTATATTAGAAGCTCTTGCCAAGTACAGGAAGGGAAACAAACTCCATTTTAGCATCAAGGATGCAGTCTGATGGAAATGCAGGTAATAAATAGTTCTCCAGGTTTTTTGCTTCCCTTACTCTCCCCATTTTCCTTATTTCTGCATATGGATTATAGAGATTTTTCTCACAATATCCTCTTATTTCCATTCCTGATTTTGGGGGCAAGGTGTTAATACTTATTCTACTTCTATTATATCATTATCTTCACTTTTGTAGAAGGGATATTTTAGATTTGGTAAAAAAGCTCATAATTTTTTACGTGATGTAACTTCACATAAATTGGTGACAGACTGAGTCCCTACCCCGAATTCATCATCAGAGTAGAGTGCTAATTATGTGGAATATAAAGGATATGAATGAAAGTAGGACTAAAGGCCAGAATTTTTAGTCATTTTGTATAGTTCAGCAATTTGCAGTCCTTGTTTTAACTTAGACAACTCAGAGCTCAGAATAATTTTGGCTGTTATGACCAAAGTCTTCAAACATACAAACAGACTATGTTGTTTATTTTCTTTGCCTTGATATTTCAAACATCCGGTCCTTCTGTATTTTATATTTTTTTTTTTTTCTGAGATTTGCAATTATGTGGGAACATGTTTTAAATAAACATTTTGTCCTGGAGTGACTTTATGGTGTGTATCCTATATCACCCAGACATGACTCTTGTGCCTTTCTGTGCATGATTTTCCTCCAAATTTGCTTCAAACAAGCACACCTTTGCAACTACATAAGACAGAAAGGAACATGGATGGGTGGGTGGATGGATAGATGGATGGATGGATGGATGGGTAGATAGATAGATAGATAGATAGATAGATAGATAGATAGATATCTTAGAAAGCCCTGTTTTCATTAGAAATGTTTTAAATTACTGTGTACTGTGTTTATGGGGCAAGGTTTTGCTAGCAGGAGGGCTTCAGGGGTGACTACTTAGAGAAGTCATACAGAGCCAATTTCAAACAGATTCAAGATGGACCCACCACTGGCCAAAGCTGAGTAACACAGTGACAGTGGTAGTACCTCTGCCATATCCTATTTGAGAAAGAGTGAAAAAGAGTGGCTGGGAGAGAGGAATGAGAATATGAGCAGAACAGCCCTACAGACACAAAGACTGGTGAAGTAGTAGAGGATGCGGGTGCTGCAGGCACTGGAGTAAAGATTTTCCTGAAGTCCCTGGAGAAGACTAAGGGGATGCTGGTTGTCCCCTGCAGACAGTGGGGCAAATATCCACATGCAGGCAATGGATTTACCCTGAAGGAACCTGGAGCCCATGGAAAGCCAACACCAGAGCAGGCTCCTGACAGGACCTGAAGCCTATGGAGAGGAGCTGGACAAGATTTTCTGGTAGGACCTGTTACCCCTGTACCTAAAGGACTGAACCCTGTGGAAAGGACCCACAATGCAGCATTTCCTGGAGAACTGCCTGTGTGGATGACCTACATTGGAGTAGTTTGTGAAGAACCATATCCTCTGGGTGGGACCTCTCGTGGGAGCAGGGGAGCAGCATGAAGAGAAGGGAGTGGCAAAGTGTTATTAATGGAGTGTAATCCCCATTTCCTCTCCCCCTGTGCTGCTTGCGGAGGATGATGTAGAAGAGGTAAAAGTGAATTGAGCCTAGGAGGAAGACAAAGGTAGGGGGAAGGTTGGGGTTTTTCTTTTGTTTTGTTCTTGTTTCTCACTATTCTACTCAGTTATTTATTAGCAATAAATTAAACTATTTTCCCCAAGTCAAGACTGTTATGCTAATCTACATAATCTCCCTGTATTTTGTCTTGACCCATGAGCTTTTTGTTGTGTTTTCTGCTCCTTGTGGATGGAGGAGGGCTGCTGGAGAAACTACTGGGCATCTGGTAGCTGGCCAAGGTAACCCACCACAAGTTGTTCGATATCCCAAAGAAAGACTTTTTATAAAATGAAGAATTGTAGTCTACCAATGTAATTAGATATTATTGAAATTTATTAAACATTCAAAATTATGGCACCATTTGTGGGCCACTATTTAAATCAGATATAAGCAACTTTATTGTTAGAGATGCTATGATGGAAAATGTGCAACTGTATTCAGATTTTTTTTATTTATGATGAGTGGAATTGCCAGAATGGACTGGGTAGTCTGCTTGTGGTTACAATGCTAATTTCATTGCCATTTCTGGAGTCCATCTCTTAACGTATGAGACTACATGACCTACGTATTCTGTGATGAACACAAAGAATTGTTGAACTCCTAACCTGAACTGAAGAGCACAGTTTACCCTGTTGGTCCTGAAGTCTGGTCACGTTTAAGCCCTGCAGTTCCTCACTGTGACTGGGGGAGTCACGGGGACACTGTGTACCAGAGTCTGTGACAAGTTATATACCAAGCAACAGCTCCTCGTTTAAATAGAGCTACATAAAGCACGAGGCACTACGTGCGTTATCTTACTCAAGGTATTGTCACGCTTATGGTTTTCTGAGAGGATTAGATTCTTGAGAGAACATGGGTGGATTTTTTGTTTTCACCACAATTTTCAAACTTGCTGATGTTTTCTCTGTGTTAACAGATTTCAGCCCATGAAGATGACAACGTGCCATGTAGATAGATGACATCTATCACACGCCACCTCAACTTCAATTATACATGTATATATAATCTAATTATCTGTTATATATTATATAAAATTATATATAGGTTGTAGCATAAATGTATGCATCTGTAACAAAGCCATCATACTGATCCTAACTAAGAGACCACCGTATCCCAAGGACTTATTGATCCACATGAAAGTTGACGTGAGCGTGACCAAGCCTGCACTGTGCTTGTATTGTACTTCACTGTGCTGTAAATGCATTATCTTTTAAGAACAAATTCCAGTGACTGAAATGGAAGAATCTTCTATGAATGGGGTCTGCCCAGTGTGCTGTACATGAATTGGAGATCCATGAGTAGCAAAACCACCTGGAGTTCCATAGACATGTAAGATTAGCCATACTATTTATGTCCTTGTGGTGCAAGCTCTAATAGATTGGATTTTAAATTATACCTTACAGAGTCTGCGTTTCTTTCTTACTGAGATCATAGCAGACCAGCACCTCCTAGAACAAAACAGAGCTAAGTTTGGGATTTGTGTCTCAAGTCAGAATGCATCCTGGAATGTTTTTCAAAAGTTAATGCTGAACCCAGTGGACTGTCCTTGATAATTCATGGTTGCAGTAGTGACAGATGCTAAATACAATTCTCACAACACAGAAATGTTTTTTCTTGAGTGACTGTGTATGTATGTACCTTTTAATTGTCATGGCAATCCACACAGTTTCTGAGTGCATTTTTGCTTTTTCATGATTTTTGTGCACCAGGAAACCATTTGGCCCTAAAAAAATACAGTAGCCAAGTTGCAGCTGCTTGAAGCATTTTCCCATTAAATGTAATGGCACTAAAGTGGAAGTGCCAAGGGCCATTATGCACTGACAGTATAGTCAAGAAAAGTACCCATCTGCAGAAAACGTGCAGCAAGGTAGAAACAGAGCAATGAAAAAGCCATGAAAGCAGTTGGAGCCTCAGGACAAGAAAAACAAGGGATTTACTGCAATGCTTAACAACAAAAGGAGAGATATGAACAGTTATTTGGGCTTTCAGAGTTACAAGTGTAGTATGAGTGAGCAATATTGCCTTTGGCACAGGTTCCTGTTCCCACTGTAGCGTTCTCTTCCTTTCTGGACATCCAGGTCCCCACATGTGCAATCATCGCCTCATCATGAGAAATAAGACCTGAACCACAAAAGGCTGCTTCTGTAAGAATCCTCCATGCCGCAGCTCTTAGTGTAATAGCAAAACCCCCTAAAAGGAGTTAAGTCAAGAAAAAAAACCCACAGTGCAAAGCCAAAACATCAAGTTTTATCTTTAAAACAATGCTGAATAGAAACAGTTGTTAAAAATTAAGAGGCCTTATAATGTTCTAGCTCCTGCTTTACATAGCACATTAGTAGCAGCTGTGTGGAGGTCAGGAGGTCAGGACAGTAACTAAATCTGAAATGTTACTCTTCACTACAGCATCGGTTGGACAAAGAAGCAGACTGATTTTGGATGTGCATTTTCTAGTGTATTCAACCTCTATCTGGCATTATATTGGTGATTTGTGATATGGAAGTGTCATACATGGTCAAGCACCGGGCTGCAGAAGGGAGAAAATTGGATAAATGGTGGAGTACAGCTGAAGAGGAAAAATAGGAGTTTATATCTTTTTAAGTCTTTTCTGAGAGTAATAATGCTGGTGCAAGGAATGGAAACTGCATGAATAAATGTTTACTAACATAGAGACTAAATTTTGCTCAGTCCTGCTTAGAGCAAAGCTTGATTTTTTCCTTAACTACAGCATAGTGAATTAGTAGAATTTTAGTAGATGAATCACATTGTTCTACCAGCTTGAATTTCCTATTAATTTAATTACCACCACTTGAGTCACAGAGTAGACTTCTCTAGCATCAGTGAGTGTTGTCTTCCATTGGTCCCAAACATGTTGTGTGCACAAACGGTGAAGTGCCACACAACGGCTCAATAAAAAAAAAAAAAAAAAGAAAGAAAAGTAATGCATCATCCTTATCTCTCTTAGTATTTCTTCAAGAACTTTTTGAAATATGGACCTTGAATTCATTAAATGCTCAGCAAGTTGATTAAAAGGTACAACTAATTTTCCTGGTTAGCTGAAGATTTGTTTTGAATAGTATATTTTGCATGATTTAGAATCACAGTGGCTCATTATTAGTCCTTCGTATTGTCATCAGATCACAGTAGCTTTTGCTTCTGCTTTTCTCACTTAATCTACCTATTCTCTCTCCTCTTAAAAATGCTCTTTCTCTGTGGTTTGCATCTTGTTAAGCTTCTATTTGAGATTCTTTTTCCAAGCTCCACCTCAGTCGCCTATATCTGTGCAACAAACATCAGTGGTCTCTGGCGCCTACTCAAATCATTATTATTAAATCAACTCCGTATTTAATTCTCCCCTTCTCTCCATCATGATTTTTTCTGTTTTTCTTCTCTTCTTTCAGGAAAAAAAAAGAAAAGCATCAATAAGAAACAATTATTTCCCAAACATCTTATAAAAATGTGAAAATGAAAGACTACCTATTAGCTGATACTCAGATGTCTGCCCATACAAGGCAATTGTAGAGAGACAAAAATAAAACTCCTTCAGAAATCCATGTCTTTAGCAATGCATTACTGCAACATCAGGGGACAAAAACAAAAAAAAGAACTTGGCAGTAAGTAGCAAGCTCTGGTGCAAAATATTTCTATGGCTATATTTCAAGGTTAAAAAATATTATAAATAAAAAAGTTTATCCATTGACTAGGATTTTGCCATCTTTGAGTATTATTGTGTGCTTTGTTTCGATGCCCAATGACAGCAGTTGGCTAGAAGTACGAAACTGAAATGCAAACTAATGTAAATATAAAGTATTAATCCCTGTCAGAGTTTTCAGGAAAAGAACTTGAAAAAGCAGTTGAAACATAGGGTTTGTTTTTGGAGAAAAGGATGAGTATCCATGAAGCCTCTAGTGCACCTTTCCAGCCCGTTGTACTGTGTGTGCATGTTCCTGTGATCTGGAGGCAGTGGGAATGACTCAGACAGCCTTTGCCTTCGGCTTGTGAGGCTGCTCCTGGAGTCAAGTGATTTGAAGTTAATGGGGTTCAGGGACTGATGATGGTGTCTCTTTCTGATCCCTACCTTAGATCTGAGCTGCTCTCAAGAACAAGTCTACCAGAGGAATCCTGGGTTACAAGCAGCTGTTTGTTCTCCCTTTTTCAGTTCACCCAGGATGCTACATGAGAGAAGCTGGGGTGCTGCTGTGAAACAGTAAGTAACCCGGTCCTGTTCAATTCTGTGTGATGAGAAATTATGTAACACTCAGTTTGAGAAGTGAAACTTCTGAAAATCAGCACATCCTCCCTATTGATTCTACATTTCAGTTTAACGTCTTTAAACTTAAATTTGTGAAAGAAATTGATTCTAAATGATTGCACAATTAATAATTGTACTGCTCAGCAATACGAAAAGATAAGCTGCAAAGAAGGAGTGTGATCTTATTTCTCACAGAACAATTCGAGGAAGATTAGAACTAGGCAGCACTTTTCCATTCTCAAGAATTTCTAGTTGCCTGTAACTGTTGTAACTTTTTGTTAATCCACAGAGTGAAAATATTTTTATACACTCAGACCCTAATTCAGATTTATATTCAAGCATATAATTAATTTACATTCTCATGAAAGGATTATGTGTGTGTTTAAAGTTAAGTAGCTGTTTAAGTGGAAAGAAAAGAACAGGAACAAAACCCCAGTGAATATAAAAAAAAAAGAAAGAAAGCCATAGCTTTTATACAAAAATATATAATTAAATAATGAAACCTGCCAGAAGATGTTGCACTTCAGATTTTTTTTCTATATATAACATTGAAGAGAGTCTAGACAAGCAAAGGTAGGAACAATGCATGTAAAATGATGGTTTTAATATTTTAATCAAAATAGTTAATAATAAAACTCTTCCTATTGAACCTCAATTTTCTGCAGTCAAAAGCTATATACATCGAGGAAGTTCCACACCATGCTTACCCTGTTCTTTTATCCTGCCCTGAGCATCTTTTGGCCACAGCCAAAAACTGTGGAACTGCAAGAATCATTACATTAGTGAGCTGTTTGGCCTTGAGAGGGACACAGCACTACCCTTCTGTTCTTGTGCTAGTGCTTTGATTACAATCATCTGCACAGACATCTGGAGAAATTAAAAACCCCTTTCATTGCCTACAGGAGACATTTTATTTACAGTTCTCTCTTAGTCACTGCTTTTACTCATGGTTTTAGAAAGTAATGTAAGATCTCTTCTTGCTTTAAAAGTTATTGCACTTAACTGATCTTACCATTAAATTTCTTTTATTGCTGTATTTTACCTTATATAGATTATTTAGATTTTGAATGTTCTCAAGGAATGATGATGCATTCTTCATGGGCAGAAGAGAATATACCTCTCTTGTAATCTTGTATGTTTGTTTTCCCTGAAATGCGTGGCAGCATAGTGCTGTGGATTATTAAGGATTTCTAAACGTAAAAATACTTTTGTATAACTTTATTGTGCCTGTTATACTTTTCCTTGAGATCCTTTTTCACCTTTCTGAACAGTGTATACAGAATCACAGACAGGCTGAAGTTGGAAGGGACACCTGGTGGTCCTGATCCAACCCCCCTGCTTAAGCAGGAACATCTAAGGCTGATTGTCCAGGACCACATCTGGATGATTTTTTAACATCTCCGAGAAGGGAGACCTCACAAATTCTCTGGGCAACTTGTGCCAGCACTCAGTCGCCCTCACAGTGAAAGACTGGTTCCTGATGTTTAGAGTTTCCTCCTGTGTTTAAGTTTGGTCCTGCTGCTGAGCATCTTTGGAGCCAGGCCCCATCTTCTTTGCACCCTCCTTGCAGGTGTTTGTGCACATTAAGAATCTCCTGAGCCTTCTCTTCTCCAGGCTGAGCAGTCTCAGCTTTCCCAGCTCTTCCTCATACAGAAGGTACTCCAATCTATTAATCTCTTTAGGGTTCCTGTGCTGGACTCTCTCCAGCACGCGAGCATTGCCAAAGGCATTTAGAAGCACTAAGGTGGGAGTTAAGTTCCTAACTTTCTCAAGCTCTCTTGAAAAACCCTATAGACAGCTATTTTTAGACACTTAAATGCCTTTGAGTGCCTGACTGTAATGTTCTTAGAATTATTTAAATTCGAATTATATACTGAGATGAGTTCAAAAGAAGGTTTTTTATTCATTTGGCCTTTCTACACTAATAAGTAAACTTTCTCTTTTCCTCCTTTTCTGCAAAGCATATAGCGTATAATATGAAAAATATAAAGTATTTAAAATGCCAGCTTTCTGAACATGGGAACACAACTGAATTCATAGGGAAAACATCTTTATGATTTAGACATAATGTCTGTAATAATTTTACAAAATTCTGTCTGTGTATTTTAATAATAATATTAATAGAAAAAAATCAATTTTAATTCCTAACCTCTAAAGCTAAGGCGTATAATCCTCTACTGAAAAATAAAATGAAGTAAATAAAGCCTTTAAGTTCCTGGCTGTGAAATTAACCACTGCAATTTTATCATAATTTTATTGAATTAATTCTTCCTGTCTTGGTTTTCACAAAAGTATTGGGTAATGTTTTCTCTCAGATAAGAAGATGACTATATAATTTCTGTTTCTATGCAGTTTTGCCATAGTGTGGTCTCTGAATGTCATTAATATTTATATAATAAATCTTGCTAATTAGTTTTATCTTGGTATAATCAACTAACAAAATAGTTACTAGTAAAGTTATTGGAGAACTTCTATACTCATTTTCAAGCAACGGATAAATATTTGGAGACCTGAAAGATGCTTTGGAATACATTTTTAAAATATTCAATTTTGTGTTAATAAACAGAGAAGAAAGTCGATAAACAGAGAAGAAAACAGCAAATATTAAGCATGAAAGGTGTGAATGAGACTGTTTTTTCTTACAAATTCTTTTCTTGCCTTGAAATATTTATACATTGTTCTTGATATTTACATCTTCATTTGAAAGACGCACTCTGCTTCACAGTTTTTACACAGCCATAACTCTATAGTCTAATACATCTTTTTCTTCTAATTCTTTTAACTGAATACACTAGAGTGAATAGCTGCTGGCTGTCATACTTTTACATGTCATCCTTTATTATTCATTGGCATGAAGATTATTGGCAGAAGCAAAGAGGAGATAGTCAGCCCAGTCAAGCGTGCTTTCTTCTATCCAATTTTTCTTGAAACACCACCAGTTTTCTAGATTTCCTTTTTCTTTTTTGTTGTTTTTTTAATCACAACACGTACACCTAACTAGCAGAATGTTAGCTGAAAATAGCACCACTGTAAACAGCTACATTTGCTGAATTCTAACATCATAATTTTCAAGTCTTTCCATGCCCACAAATCTAATCAGTTGCTTTGTCTTGTTCCTTATACTAGGACAATTTGATCCCTGCAAATTTTCTAATGTATTTTAAGAATTATTTCTTCAGCTGTGCTAAAACACATGCCATTTCTTGGAAGATTTCTCTCTGGATCTCCTAATATATGCACTGATTTTTCAAGATGCTTTGCCTTTCTATTATTTGAGAGTAAGTTCTGTAACTTGGTACTGGCAGTTACTAATTTCAAGAACGGCATCTTGAGCCTTCAAGCAAGAATTTTGATTTGTTTAACTTGGTTTAAAATGATTTGGGTTCTTTTTTCTAGGCTATTTTGGGCTTTTGAGATACTTTCCCTAAGGGTTGACTGAATGCTTAGATTTGTTCCCTGACTGTAAAAAGATGTAATGCCTTTTTAAAATGTTTTCCTTGTAGTATTTGAGAGAAAATGTTTGTCAAGTGATTTGCCTTTAAGTGTTTCAAGTAGATGGATAAGCTTGAGAAATCCATTGGAAACTATCCCCAGAGTGCATTTACTATTTGTACATCAAATCGAAAGGTCTGCTTTTAAAAAAGACATTGTAAATCATGAGATACAAAGGAAGTATTGCTTTTCTGCTCAGTTTCCTGGGTTCAGCAACTTCCTGGGAACATTTAGCAAAAGAGAGATGGTAAATTATACAGGTAAATTTTGGTTAATTCTCATTGTGAGAGCTTTGCAGTTTAAGTTGATTCATGTTGTTTGGGTACTGATAGCAAAGATACGCTGATTACACTGAAAGTTTTTTACCTATAGTTTTCATTGAGTATAGTTTATATATGCTAAAGAGACTCAGTGTTTGAGACATTACCTTTCTTCCAAAATAATACTGTAGCCTGTATTGTTCTGGTATGTAGCTGGTGTCCTTTTCAAACCAACCTTATGTCTCAAACTCCTGCAGAATGCTCAGAAGAATGAATTCCCAAGCAAAGGTTAAGACTGAAAATTAATATATTTTCTGGTGCTCGAAAACAATTCTCTGAAACCACAACTGCATATCTGGAAAATTACTTTCAAAGGTGATGAAACATAAGGCACAGTTAAAAAAACCCAGATTCCACTTCCAGCCTCCATATCCTCTGTCACTGTCCCTGTGCTGAAAGACACATTAGGATGTTTAAGACAGCAAGAGTTTGGGGGTTTTGGAAGGTTATTTTTTTTCTTTCCCTGTTCATATTTTTCAGTTTTCCTTTGGGATCAGAGGGATCATTTGGGTAGGACGATCCACACAGGGAGCTACCAGTGAGGTTCGTGTGCGGTTGGTGCACTCTAAGTTGCCCTGCTGTGGGCTCAGCCCTTATATGAAGGAGTTCAACTGAAGCCTCAGCAGAGTGAGCACCTTCAAAGATTTTCCCTTAAAACCACAGGATGGCATCCATGAGGAAGATATGGCAGTGGCTTTCCTTTTTACCCTGTGGTATGGGTCACTGAGATGAGAACAGCTTCTACTCTCAGTGCTTAGCCAGCACATTTATAGACACAGGCAGATCAGTGTGGTTTGTTCAGTGAACCTGAGTGGACTACGCCCTTTTGGAATTAGTTTTTTTTCTGCTGTGAGTATAACAGCAATAACAGCTTTGGAGAGGTTCTTCAGGTCTTTGCAACCATGCAAGCCAGCAGATGCATAGTCAGAATGTTGATTCCCATGGCAGTGGAGCTATGGCTCTCAGATATTCCTATTAGGAACAGGAAAGTCAGTCATATTTCAGGTTAGGATTCTTGAATTTTGGATTTAGTTCTAACTGAGTAAGGACTGCCGTTCTGGCTCATCTTGCTCTGGAAGGCTCCCTCATTGTTGAAAAGTGGAGTGATGGAGTAGATAGTACTGAGCAGAGTGTGGCTGTAGATAGCATATATTTTTTTCTTTTTTAGAATTCTATTTCACCCGCCAAAAATCCAGCAGTGTATTCATGTTGTATATTATCCAAAATAGGCTCTATCTTGGGGATCTGGCAGGTTAGATTACCTAGTTGTTTCAAATAATGCCTGAATTTAAATTTATTTTTATTTCCAATGATGCCAGCAAATCTCTGCACAGGCTAAGGTATCTAATGAACTGCAGTTTCTCAGGGGTCAAAGTCTGCAGTGATGCAGGGAGGAACACCTGTCCATTGAAACCAAAGAAACTGGATTTAAACACCATCCTAAAGAAAACTTCAATCTAATGACAATTTTTCTGCATGTTCTGAGTTTAAAATGTTTGCATTTTCTATCTAATTGTTCATTATACAATGAGCTTAGAGGTTAGTGCCTGAAATCTGCACTCATGATTATGGCAGCATTATAGAAAGCTTTGCTCCATCTTTATGTGAGAGATGCACCTGTTAATGCTGAGGACTGCAAAATGTTTAGCAGTACTTACAGGAACATCAAAACAATGTACTGCAGTGTAGGATATCATGGAATCATACAATCAGAGATTATGCTGAATTGGAAAGGAATCCACAAAGATCATCGAATCCAATTCCTGACCCCTGTGCAGGGCACCCCAAGAAACACACCTGAGAGCATTGTCCAAATGTTTCTTGGACTCGGACAGGCTCGGTGCTGTGACCACTTCCCTTGCAATCCTGTGGAAAGTTCCAGTGCCCAACCACCCCTTGGGAGAAAACGTTTTCCTGGCATCTAAACTAAACTTCCCCTGACTCAGCCATTTCCTCAGCTCCTGTCATAGGTCGCAAGAGTGAAGGGATCTGTACTCACCTGTTGTCTTCCCCTCACAAGGAGGCTGTAACTGCAGTGAGGTCTCACCTCACACTTCTCCAGGCTGAACAGACCAAATGCCCTCAGTCCCTCCTCACACAGCTTCTCCTTAAGGCCCTTAACCATCCTCACTGTCCTCCTCTGGATGTTCTCTTAACAGCTCAGTGTCTTTTTTGTACTGTGGCACCCAAAACTGCCCCCAGCACTTGAGGTGAGGCTGCCCCAGTGCAGAGCAGAGCAGTGCAGAGCAGAGCAGAGCAGAGCAGGACAATCCCCTCCCTTGCCCGGCTGGCGATGCTGTGCCTGATGCACCCCAGGACACGGTTGGCCCTCCTGGCTGCCAGGGCACTGCTGGCTCATGTTCAACCTTCCATTGACACATATGCATAATTCAGAAAATGTGTTTTATTATACATTATTTCAAGTTAGTGGTAAAATTTTTCTTTTACATCAGATGTAAGCTGCATTATAAAATAATTTGGGGAATGTGCTTATTGCAAAAAAGCAAAATCATATAGGTTCTGCTTCATTATTTTTGCAATAACACAGTCTTTTCAGAGAGATGGAGACCTTTTTTCCCTTCATTGTCAGGATAACCATATCTATACTGTGTTTTCATCAACTGGGTTCAAAATAATTTGACAGTCCTGTTTCATCAGCAGGAAAATACAATAATCACTGTGAATAATAAATCAACACTTCATTTCCTGTAAAGAATGAAATAATTGAAATTGAGTCTTTACAGAGCTCAACAGAGTGGCTCTCTTGTTTTTACAGATAATTCAGACCTCTTACTCCACAGGCTGCTGTTTAGACTCCTAGACTGAGGCAAAGCATATATTCTATTCAAACACCAACATCAGATAAAGCTCCATCAACAGATAACATCTGGAAAGTCTCCCTGCAATAGCTTAAGATGTGGCAGAGTTCCTCTTGCTGTGGCCACGTGTGAGGGTAGCTTCCTAAGGGAGCCCTGGCTGGCAAAATGCAGGTACTGTGGCTCAGGCAGGTGTTTGCCCCTGACAGCTTGAACGGAGGCAGTGGGGCTTTGCAAAGAGGGCAGAGCAGCCAGCACAGCAAGATCTAAACCACTGCATCTGTTTGCCTCAATGGATGAGAACGAGCACCTTCACATTCCCTTTCAGAAAACACACCACCATTCTGACCTTAAATAGAAAGAAACAACAGTTGCCTGAATTTTAGCTTTGTTGTGTTCTAGGGAGGAGGAAAAACCAACAGCACAGCATCTGAAAATTAATGCAGAAATTTAAACAATCAGAACAAAATTAAAATGGATAGAAGATAAATCCTAAGCTATTACATATTCAGCCACCAGATATGTACAAAAGCCTTTTCATTTTTTAAAAAAAATACTAGTTTTACGTTAAGCTGGAATTAAAAGTTACATAATTTTATTAAAACCACATAAGAAAATCGATCTTTTTTTTGAGAATATGTTACTTTACAATCTTAAAAAATATCCTGTGTTATTTTATTTAGTACATGTACATGCTAGAAATTTACCAGGGAAAAAAGAAATAAAAAGGAAATACAGAAATGATGCTTGCTAGGATAAAGGTATTACAGTACCGTATTATCTAGGTATTGATTTTTTTTGTTTTTGCAGATGCCAAAAAAGATGGCAGGAGAAGCCTGCACCTGTGATTTAATACCTGCAAACAAAAACTTCTAAGAGCAATCAAAGAGTTGGTCTGAAGGAAAATGATTGCTAACCTTTGTAGGATTTCTCTAATTTTAGTCAGATACCTGTGGAACACTGACACTAGAGCTTTAGGATAAACTGCATTAAAAACTGCCACCCCGTAGACCCATGGATTTTATCCAAATTACCTAATTCTGTTGATTAGCTGAGGCCTCTGAAGCAGGAACCTGCTCATGGCAGATCTCCATCGAGGCATTACGCGTGGACAACACATTTCAGCTGAATCCCTCATGGCAATGCCTCTCTCTGTTGGCTGCAGCTAAAGTTAATGCCATACTTACCCGTCCCAGTAAGGAAAGTAACAGCGGGTAAGAAATCTGGTGGATCTGGAATTCCAGATAAATATATATCTTTCCATGACGTAGCAGCAAATCAGTTTGTAGTTTTTTCCTCCAAATATTGTGCTTAGTTAAAAAAAAAAAAGAAAAATATTATGATGTGCTAGGAGCAATAAGTGGTGGTTTTATTGTTCAGTGTTATTGGTGTATCTATGATGAATAAAGAATACATTAAAAGTTTCTAAGTAGGGTGTCTCATATATACCATAATCAGAGGAATATTTTTCTCCATCTGAAAAGACAGTTTTTCATAGTCAAAATCCTTTCCAAATAGTAGTGAAACTGTAGAAGAGTGCAAAAACTCATTTAGGCTGTTCAATGTGTAATATATTTTCATGTTCAACTCGTATTTAATGTTTTGAAATTTGTCAAAACATTAACATTAGATTTTTTCATTACATTTTTCTCTCATGTCATAAGCATTTTTAGATTTTATTTTTACTTTTAATTCCTCATTCACAGCACATTTCAAAATATTAAAATTGCTGAAAGGAGAAGAATAACCATCTCTAGTGCCCTTTACTACAGTATTTTGGGTAGCAGTGCTCATGTGCATCTCATTAGCAGTGCTCACAGTTAATAATGTTGAGTACAGCAAATTGTGTGAAATGTTCCATTTCTTGGAATAAGGACATTACATTTATTGTCATCTGCTCTATTGGTTCTTGAAATGAAGCTATTCTCTTTTAAGAGGAACTGTATCTGTATAATAATTGATTTCATCTTGTATGAGAGTACTCTATTGATTTGCATTCCTCAAAAGCTTTAGGCCTGAACTTTTACTGATAAAAGCAAAAATTTTTTTGTTTCATAGAAATAACTAATTTCAATCAAATATATGTAAGTTGACTTGTTTGCAATACAGGATTCAGCATTTCAAAATTAGCACAAGGGAAATTCTTTCTATGTAAAATCATAATTGATTATATCTATGGCATTAGAGAATGATTAAAGTGTTTGGATAATGGGAAACCAAGGAATGGTTTGGGGCAAGTGGTATTTTGGTTTTGGTTGGGTTTGGGGTTTGGGGTTTTTCCCCATCAGACACAAAAAAGTAATGAAATTGTGGAATTGGAGGTACATGGAGAAAAATGCATTTTAACACTTAAATCTTAAATGAGTAGTTCACATTGGGAAATTAAATTGTTATTTAGTCAATTAAATATCCCCACTCAAACTCATGGGTGGAGAGGAAGGAAAGTGAGAGAATAAGGAAGCTCAAATTCGAGATGTCTTGTCTAAAGAATATTTTTCATGTCATAAAAGGAATTGTTCAAATGTTTATGATTGCTGACAATTAAGCTTTAATTACAAATAACAGCTTGAATTAGATACACCATCAATACGTCATGAATCCAAGCTGCACAGTTTGTTTTACGACCTGATTTGGCAAATTCTGTCAAGGACAGTGTTTCCCACTATGAGTCAATGGGACTGATAATGCGGGGTTTAAATACTTACTTTGTTGTCCTAACAATACTTGCTTTAAAGTCAGAGATTTTATGGTTGCAACAGCCAGCTGGCCCTGGAATAGATCTTCTCGCTATAGTTCCATTAAAATTTGCTTCACTTAAATATGGCATTCAGCCAGCTGGCATCTGATTCCTGGGGTCCTCTGTTAGACATGCTTGAAGTAGTGGGAGTGTGGAGACTGCTTCTGATGCAAATAGTCTGCAAGTTGCAGAAAAACACTTCTGTCTGGAGAGATACAACTGCTTGCTGTCATAATAAGCTGAGAGGAATTGGCTGGAGATGAGTAATTTCAGCGTGGCTGATTGCCACGATGTCTGTACTACCAAGTATTCCTGGTAATCTGCATAGAATTCGTATGTCTGCGAGTTTATATTGGGTATGTTCTTAATGTACAGATTGATACCTTCTGTGAAGTTCAGCATTTCTCAATGAAGAATACCAAGTGTTTCATCCTAGTGAAAAGGAAAATCTAACAATAGAAGGGAGAACTTCCACTCTAACGAAGTAGTACCTATGGAATTGAAAACCTCTCATTCCCATTAAAAGAGGATATAACGGTTCTGGCGTGAAAGCACATGGGTAGGACCCTTGGCAGGTGCTGAAGGGAAGACTTGACTATAAGAGAAAATAGATTTCTTGGAGGAGAAGGAGTACTATCACTGTGTGAATCCTCAGTCCTTGACTGCCCCCTCCTCAGAAAGCAAACTAATAGAGGTGAAAGACTATAGTTTACAGTCTTCAGGGTTATCTAAAGATATTTTTCTCATCTAGGAATTTTACATTTAGTTGTGACTGGATTGCCTGTTCTGGATATATAAATAAAGGCTTGCAGTTATCCTTATCCATGTTAAGTACAATTTTAAAACAATGCCTGATTGGAAAACTCTTAAATGTATAAACTAAAAACTTGCAACCATTTAACAAGTACCTACCTCAGCAGTGATAATCTCTAGGACAATAAGAATAGTTAAGTAGTTATTTGTCCTGCTAGTGATAGTGTGGTGCTGAAAGATACCATTTTCTTTTTATGCAGATACTATAAAAGCTGATGAAGTGGTCATTTTATTAAAACAAGTCTAAGCCAAACAGTGCTTAGGATGCAAGGACTCAGCTGGGCTGTGAGGTTAGAAATTCACCAGGGGTGTCCAAGAGGCCACACCAATGAACTGCTCACTACCTTACCTGGGATCAACGATGTCTTGTAAGAAACAGTAGGTTTTAAAAATCTTAATTACTGTTATTGCTAGAAAACAAGTGGGAGCCATAAATGAAAGGAATTTTGATTTCTATTTGAAATGTGCTTTAAATTCCTCTGAGTGTTTATCCTACTGAGGAGCCCCCCATTATCTGATGATGAAATATCTCATTAGTACTCCCCCATCTTGCATTAAATTCCTTACATCTGGTTACAGATGTAGTCTGTGAGGCAAAGAGAAAGGTGTTGCCTGAAAATCCTCCTCCGCTCTCCAGAACAGAGCTAAATTTGCAAAAATTGATGAGAACCTTTTAATTCATTTAGAAGGGAAAACTGTCAACAAGTGATTTGCAGAAATGTAAATATGCTTAAAAATAAATATATTAGAAAGACTGTAGAAATATTATGCCTATGCCATTAAAGACTGTTTTATTATCAGGTGAATAGGAGGATATTCCCCCTGTTCCATTGTATTCAGAATGAACACCAAGAATGAGTTACATCTCTGAATGCGCTAATATGAGAGGATCAGAATGGTGACTCCCTGCCATTGATTTCTTAGAATAGCAAGAGCTCAAGGCATATTGTCAGACAGAAAACAGAATATTAAAAGTAGTATTTCTCTTATGTCTTAACTGTTGTAATGATTAAAAAAAACCCCAAAAAGTAAAAGCTAGCACCACTGTTGATGTGCTGTATCTGTGGGGCAGTAACCATGACAACTCAGCTAGCTTTTCTGTTAATTCCTAAAGCAAATATAAGCATTTGTAGAAATATTCATAAAATGTGTTCATACAACATTGATAACATTCAAGGTTTTTTGAATAAACCTTTGTTAGTGTCCCATATTTCCTCATATTTTATGCATTCACATTCTTCACAGTTGTCAGGAGTTTTTAAGTTTTATTCTTGTCATTTTGATATTTTGCCAGAATTAAGCGGAGTTGTTTTGATTTTCTTTCAGTATTTTTTATTGCATTGCTTTGTTTGTGTATTTTTTCTACTACATTATTTTTAAATTCCTCATGTCCCTATATTTTTCTGATATGTTAATAGTTTTCAATTAAAACCAACTCCAAGAGTTTATTGATTTATTTTGTTTGGTTGCCCTGCCAGCTCTGTGGAGCATTTCAGAACAGAAGCCTCCTGATGAGTTAGGATCCAAAATAATTTAGCCTGAAGCTCTTGGCAGCGTCTCTGTTTCTTCATAGCAGTGCTGTACAATGTATGGTTAGAGAGTTAACATTCCTAATAGGTGTAATTTTGAATATCTGCCCAATCTTCAGAAAATTAAATAGAAAAATGTGTGCCTTAAGATTCCAGAAATTTTCCATTGTCTTTACACTAACTGGACTTCTAACATGGTGCCATGTTGAAGATCAAATTCTGTTCAATTTATAAATATAATCACTTCCAGCACGCATTTGCTGTCAGGAATGAAACAAACATGCTTTGAATATAGAGCTTGAATTTTCCGAAACTGGTGCTGAACTGTCTGGCCACCAACTCTTTACATTAATACAGGCATTCAAGACAAACTGATTTACTGTGTTTCTGATGAGAAAAACTGCCTGAAAACCTGTCTCTGTACTTGGTTACCCTGAAATAACTGAGGGAGTGAGGGAGCTGGGCTTGAACAGGGTGACTGATATCCCCGAGTTTCGAACAAAGTCTTGGTGACTCTGTTCTAGTTCATTTGCTTTATTTATATTTTCTCTTCTTTTGTAAGGTTGGAAGGTTTGAACCCGAACCTTCAGCTGTTTCTTTTTTAATTCCTTTGTGTCTTTATTTCTCCTTCAGGTGGTCTGGCTTCAGCATCTTATCTGCATTGCAGAATAATAATTTTGCATTTCAAAAAGGATAAGAGCTACACAAAAATTGGCTCCTTTAACTGACATGAAATATATCTGAAAGATATTCTAATATGTTTAAAACTTGATAATTCAGTTTTCCAATTGATCTTTTTTTAGTTGCTGTTTATTTGAACCTCATCAGAAACGTAAGAGCCTTCCTTTGTTTGTGGAGTTTGGTGGAATGAAGCACCAAGTTTGAGAAGTAGGCTATTAAAAGAAGTGTTTTCTCTCTATAGCTGATCAGGAGAGCAAAATTTAAAAATTATCATTCTGCTATAGATTCACATTACAGCCATTCAAACAACCCATGAGAGTTGCTTAGGTTAAAGAAAAAGTTGCAAGTTACCTGCAAAAGATAATAAAACCATAGCAATAATACTTGTCTTTATTAAACTACTCAAATAATTCCTCTGATGTTAAGGTTGGGATTAATGTACCTCTTTAGGTTCTCCCTTGTAAAAGGAAGAAAAACTTCACTGCAGGTAATTGTAAGATGGTTTTAATGTGGGTACCAACAATGAATACAGGGGTATTTGTCTTTCTCCAATCCGTCATTTTTGTTGAGATGGAAGAATAAGCAATTAGTTCAGACATTTTTAGTTTTAAAAGAGTTAAAGGAGAGAGAATTCATAAAAACCTTATTCTCACTTTCCATCTCATATCCTACCTCCTGTAACAAGTCACTTGCAATGGTGTGATATGAGTCAGCAGAACACACTCAACAACTTTGAACATTTCCTGCCAGTATCATTATTTGATAAGAAAGGGGTTTTTTTCTGAGCAAATATTGCAAGCCTATTTTCATTTTTATGGAAATCTTCCTAGCACAAAAACCATTTCAAGGAGATGTACTGAAAAGTGTTATTTAATATAGGCAGTAGAAAATATTTTGACTATAGGAGAGAAAATTCAGCTATTCATTTTTTACATAGTGTTTCTATACTCTCTTGTTGGTGCAAAGCAGACAGAAGCAGTTAATCATGAAGGTTTCTTGGAAAGTCTTAGATGTAAGCTTGTGAAGAATGAAAACTATCATTTTCATGTATTTTAGACAGAACAGAAGACATACCCTAATGCAGTTTACTCAGCACAGCTACTTGACTGCATGTGAGGATACATGACGAATATTTATTTTTTTTGCACTGTATTGTTATCATAGCTGGTAAAGCTTTAGATCACCCTGGATAACAGCCGTGTCTTGTTTTTCCTATAACTGGTGTGCACTACTTCCTTTAATCCTGCATGTAAGTGTCACGGAAACCTATTTTCTCTTTAGTCCTGGCTCTAGCTGACTCTTTAGGGTTACTATCCTGTTATTTAAAAGTTATTTAAAAATAAAAAGGGCAACTAATTAAAAGGATTTTTGGTTTGGATAGTCAGCTTCTAGCAGGTAAGTTTTTTCTGCTGCAGTTTTGCACAGCACAAGCATGGAAAGGAATAAAGGCATGATTACTAACTTGTCTCAAGAGAAATCAAGTTGCCACACATATCTTGTAGCTCCTGAATCCACTCTACCAGGAAAAGCAGTGAAAAATTAAGAGAAAAAAACCCCTGATATTCCTTTTTTTTAAAAGGAGAAATTTAAAATTAATTGGAAGGTTGCTCAGGTAGAGATTCACTGAAAGGTTGCACTAGGTAGAAGAGATGTAAGAAGAAAATCTGTGTTACCAAAAGGTAACAGAAAATGGAAAATAGTTTCTGCAAGGCTGCAGAGAATGGGAATAAACCCAATAAAATGCACATAGGGGTGGTATAAATTTAAATCTTTAATCAGTCTCTGAGAAGCAACTTAGGCTAATTTGTCTAGATTCCTTCTACAGCCAGTGGATAGAAAGAAGTTCTCCAGAGAGTAATTTGTTCCATTTGCCTTTGACACTTCAGTAGGTGGGATTAATAGAAAGGGACAAATTCCTTTTGAAAGTGCCTGCTTTTTTTCTGCTGCTGGCAGAGGGAGTCTAGACAGCGGTGGTAAGGTAAAATAGGTGTTACTATGACTTGATATATATTCATGGAGATTTAAGTTTAGCATTTGAAATTGAATGTTAAAACACACAGAAATTCCTTTTTATAGCATTCTTTGAAGGTGTGAGGATGCTAATGTTTTATATTCAATAAATGTGTTCCTATTGATTCCAATATAAAGCTGAAAATAACAAATTTAAACCAATTGACTGAGATAGGAAGGAGACAGGACTCTATTTAGAGTGCTGAACTTATTACAACTTACAAGATTTAAAGCAGTTCTTGATCTATGTTGTCTGGCAGAATGAATATAAAGAAGTATTATTCTTTTCTGATTTATGAGTTTAGATTCTGGAATGTGATCCCAGCTCTGCAGTCACTGGAAAAGAACATTGTTTTGCCAAAGAACAAACCTTATTCAGGACTGCATGTTCTGCAGTGATAAAAGCCATTAAGTCCAAATATGAGCTTGTCTTTGTAAGGGAGCTAGTGCTATCATCTCTGCTGGAAGAACAACAGTCCAGCTGCTTACTGGCCTTCAAGTATAAGTGGAAATTAAATGTGGCTTTTCCACAACTGAAAATGTTTTCTCTACATCATAAAAAACTGGGGAAGTTAAAGGTGCAAGTTAAGAAATAAATTTATGTGTGTATTAAGAAAAGGAGTATCTGACTGACTGAGGTTGTGAGTTCAGTATTTTTCATTAATGTTTTCTTGAATTTCTATACATATTCATATGTGTTTGTGCACATGGTACCATTATGGGGTTTTTGTACTTTGTGGTTTTTTTTATAAAAAAATTCCTGTTACCAAAAAAATCTGGACCTAATTCAGCTTCAAGTTTGCCACTGTTTAAGTAACATGATGGTAGTGTTACATCTGTACAGGTAGGAGTAGAACATTCTGCAGCATACAAATGGTTCCTTAGCTATTGATAAGAAATGTGAAAAGTTTGAATGGAAAAGCAAGATCTTTATTCTAAGAGGGGATAAAGTGACCATCGTTAACCACCAGACTTCAGTGTTACAAATATTTCAGCATAGTAATAATTAGTACAGAATACGCTGATAATTTTATGGGGTTTTGTGCTCTCGTTGTCATAGAAATTAGCTTTGGAAAACTTTTACATAGTGATGCTTAAATATCTGTGCAATTTTTTCCATGGCAAATTGCTATACACATACAAGCTAGAGATCCTCTATTCCTACCTTATAATTCTTAGCTTCTATGATTAGAAAATATTGTCCCCAGCAGATTTGAGTTATTCAGTCAACAATCAAACTAGATTAATATCTTTTTCATACTATAAATGTCTCAGAAAAAGCACAATATATCTTCCCCTTTACTGTTCCTGAAAATATAAATTAATCGTAAGATTATTCTTCTTTAAGGTAAATTTGTTTCTAAGGCATTTGACGCTAACAAATTCTCACAGACCTCTCAGGTGGTATTTATTTCCAGAGAATATTTTCATTTCTGTGGAAATACTTCCCTGTTGACTGCCTTTATAATTGCTGACATTTTGCAAGTAGTGCAATGAGGAAAGACTCATAGGTGATTGATAGCCCTACTCATGTAGCTCTCTAAGCAAACTAGTGACAATTTCCTAAGCCATGCAGTTCAAATTTCAAATAGATTTATTATTATTATTATTAGCAATAGTTATTATTACTAGCAATTGTTATTATTGGTAGTATTAGTATTTAAATATTCAATTCCAATTTCTTCAAAGTCATGTAATAAACAGATCAAAGCAACAACAAGAAGCTGATGTGAGCAATTCTGTACAAGCAGGAAGGATGCTAATCTAGCTTAACGAATCACTGAGCTCACAGGAAAGACTCGAGTGAATGATTCTGTATGACCTAGCACAAATACAGGAAATTAGGGCATTTTTCTAGGCATAGGAAGACCATCAAGCTCTGTAAGATGTTGTCTGAATCCTTCTGCAATGTCATGGACATGGTAGAACAACTGTTGGCCTCCGGAATGTGGTGTTTCATGTCTCTTCTTAGTGTCAACATATGAAAGAATAAAAGATGTGAAATATTCAGCAAAAGGACTGTATGGAAGAAGCTGTCAGTAATGCATCAGTGAAAACAGAATTTCTCTAATTCAGCTCGTACAGAAAGGAAAACATGAGCATGTATTACAGCATGTATAACCAAGTAGCTAACTGTGCAGTAGATATGTGACTATATATTTGAAGCAACGGAAACACTAAATGCGAGTGTGTGTGTGTGTTGGGAAAATCATCTTTAAAAACAGAGTTACAGGATGGGATTTGCCCATTAAACTATGGGCCAGTAAAAATACAGATATCCACAGCTACTTACAGGACCCTTACAGAAGGAGCACTGAGAAAGTCTATGTGTAAACAGTACCATATTCTGCTGGAAAAGAGAAAACAAGGCAATGAGTGTCAGGAGTCGGGAAGATCTGAAGTCAGCATCCACTTGCCTTATACACATGATGTTACCCCCAGTTTGGTCAAGTGGTATGGCTTTCGCAGAAATTGGCTTTTTAGATGAGAAAGAGAGGAGGGTACTGTGTGCTTCCAAAAGTATGAGTATATCTGAATAGTTAATAATTTGGTGGGTCAACAGGAATGTTTTAGCAAAGGAATATAAATTATAAGCATTTTAATAAACTGGGATTTTTTAAGGCACATCTGTGTTTTAATCATGTTTATGTAAAGCATTTCCTGCTTCTGCAGAGAAGGGGTGTGTGTATGTGTGTGTGTGTGTGTGTGTGTGTGTGTGTGTATATTCAGATTAAAACTACCAGCCTGTTTCATTTGCCAGTTGTTAGGAGTACCAGTACATCTTATATTATTTATCCTATCACTACTAACAGAGTTCCACAACAGATGGAGACACGATCCCACACAAATGGCATTTTTACTGGGCAGGACTAACAGGCTTTTCAGTAGATTGATGTTTTAGGTGTATTGAAAGAGGCATTTTAAAGTTACCTAAGATATCCTTTTCTCTGTGAGTCTTCTGCATAGAATAAATTAGTGTTTTACTCCAGAGAAATAAAACAGGATACTATGCATAAAGGAATCTGCTGAGACAGAAAGATTTGCAGACAAAGGTGAAAGATGTTTTTCTTCAGTGTAATATTAGTACTCCTCTATAGCTCTCAAGATAGGATTTTGATGTGAATAGGGATCTCTGAGATCCTATTAGGAAAAAAATTACTCCTCAGAGCAGTAGTTATGTCCAGAGATTTAAGTTCCTAGTTATGGAAAAAGTATTTTTCTAGTAATGTTAGGGTTTTTCTTTTTCCCAGCAAATGATTTCCAGGAGTTAATGCTTTTAACCTTGGTTTTAGTAGCAATATTACAAAATAGCTCTGTAAAAGAAAATAAACTAGGACAGCAATTTATTAAATAATAAATAACTATTTTAGTATTAAGAGATAAGCTGAAACACTGTTAAGTAAAAAATATTCTAAAAGGCCCAAAGAATTCACTGGATCTCTTCAGCCCAGAGTGAGTGCCTGAATTTTCTTAAATCTTTATGATCCAGTCACAAGATTTATATTTGCTTCTTATGCTATAAGAGTGAGGTCCAGGAAACATTCTGCTACACCAGTTGAGCTTAATGAAATAGAGAGTGTTTTATGCCATGGTAAAGGTCAACTAATGAAGGTTTTGCCATCTCTTGCAGTGGTTTCACTGCAACAAATACTAGGAAGAAGTAACTGTAATGCTTCAGCACCTGAGAGATCTTGCATTGAGGCTCATCTGGCCAAGGTCAGAGAAAAATGCTCCAATAAGTCTGATTTCATATTTATATCAGAGTGAAACATAGCACATTTAAAAATGTCTCACATATTTTCTTTTTTCTTCAAAAAATTAAAATCTATATGGGCTTGAATCTTTCAGATATAAAGGCTGAATGCCACATGAAGTAATTCATATTACTATAATAATTAGTACAAATGTCCAATTAATGTCTGCCTTTGATATGTGGAAGCTCATATCTGTCTAAAAGAGTGTTTCCTAATGTAATATTTCCTTTTCTTAAAAAATTTAGTTGCAAAAAATTTACAGTTATTTTCAGGAAATAGCAGAGAACACTTCACAAGTAGGGAGGAAGATTTAATAAGGGACATTGAACTTTGCTATGACTTCATCCTTCACAGGCTCAGTGATCACAGAGTTTAGATAGAGTACAGTGACATTGTTACTGTGTCACCACACTGAGGATCTGATAGCCAGCAGAAGTGACTGCAAATACACTTGATGTGCTTATTTCTTCAGTTGTGCTAGCAAGGCCCACATTTTTCTATGTTCATGCAAATGCTCCTAAAAAATGCCTAGAAGCCTCCAGATAGTTAGATACCCATAAAAACATCTGCCAAATAAGATTTCCAAAGCCTAAACTGTGTTTGAAATCTAATGTGCCTGGGGACTTTTAAAAATATCACAATGTGCATGATGGGGATTCCCCATCTAAATACTTTTGAAAATCTATATTTAAATCATTTTCAAGGAACCATCTAAAAATTCCTAATTTAACAGTGACTTGAGCTTGGGTAGATGCAACCAATAATCATCTGAATATTTTCCATTACTGTTCAAGAGGTGGACGCCAGGATTATGAATTATGCAGAGCTATGACAGAAGCACAGGCCAGTGCCATTCCAGGACACTATGCAAAAGATTTTTGAAGGCAGAACCAAGGGCCTGTGACAGTCACAGATAAAAAATAAATGTGAATTCCAGAGTAAGGAAAAAACCTCAGAGGATAAATCTAGTGCAAGAACAGTCATCAGTGTTTTCTTTTGTGACATTATGAGACTGTGAAAGTAAGATACAACAAGGTAATATTTTTCACTATCCAATTCAGATTTATTATGCATTTATTCCAAAGCCTAATTTTCACCCCTAAAACACTCACCTTTGTTTTTACAAATTCATATGATAGAGGAGTGGAAAAGATAGCTGAAGAAAACCTCTGGCAATTATCTCTTTGGTAAACATGAGCTGTCCAGAAATCCTGCAAATGGTATGCACTGCAGTAGATCTGGACAGCCAGCTGGCATCACCAGTGCGCCTTATATATGGAACTGCATTTCCCACAAAATCTCTTTGGTGATTTATGCATTCACCTCTGAAATGCACTAAATGGTTTGGGAAATGAACCATGTGACTAGCAGGAACAGAAATCCCTTTAAAATACTTGAAACCACAAAACAGGAGGCCCAGAAGGTGAAGAAGAAGGCAGATTTCCATGCTTCACTGCCTCACACCTGGCTATGAGAGGAATCCAACAGATGAGCAGTTTGAAAAAAAAGATACAACTGGGACTTCCAAATCTCTGATAAGTCTGTAGTGACTAAGGACAAATATCTTGTTGTTAAATGAAAGGATTAAAATTCCCTGAAAAATAAATGTTAATATACCTAATAAATGTTAAAATACCTAATGTTCTCTTAACTTCTTCCATTCCTCTATAACTATTCTTTTGTATCTTTTTAATTGAGATATTCGACTGTATTATATCTAGCTAGTGTTGGCTAGCCATTATTTTAAAAATATAATACATAAGCTTTTTTTGTCTCCATATCTGTAGCAGATTTTTGTTCTTTCAGGCCACTCTGAAAATTTACTGTAATTATGAGCAATAGTCACTATCTTGTAGATTTCATATTATGTTTCCTATTTTCGCTTGTCTTTCTCTCTATTCATAGAGTATCCAATAATGCTCATTCTCATCTAACTTTTTTATCTCACCTTTTGTGTTTTTTTCCTTTTAGACTCTGCTGACCCACAGTTTTTCTGTCTGCCCTCATGTCTCCTGTTGTCTCTTTATCTTAACGTATTTTCTGTGTTTTCATTAGAACTAATCTATAGGGTTTTGGTTTGGGGTTTTTTTTGTAGTCAAGATTAAATGCTTCCCAAGTACTCTAATATTTAAACAATTCCTGAGGAGGCAGCTCTGATGCAGTAAAGGACTGCAAATTGAATGAACAATAAAAGGTCATTGCGATAAGTTGAATGCAACATTCCAATTTCCTAAATTTTTATTTTTCTTCAAAGTTGTTCCATATGAAATAAAAGGAGTTCAAGTGTAAGTTAAAGTGACTTCAGTCAGGGAGTAGAAAATGTTTTGTCTTTTAAATATTTACTATGATCATAATTGTAAATCCATAAATATATTTGAAATTGTGATACTGTTAAAAATAGTTAAAAGCCATATTTTAGATGAAAATATTATGAAGATTCAGTGTAACAGCCTAAAAATTATTTTTTTCCTAAAATATTAGCAGTTTGCTTTTGCCAAGAAACATTGTTTGTTTTCAGTTCAGTAAATATTATGTTCTAAAATACGTACTCTCTCTTTTTCAGTCTAAGAAGTACCTCTATAGTGCTAGCCCTGGTTGCATGATTGACTCTCAAAGGAGATGATGTTTGCTTAGTTCATACCTGACACCTTATCAAAGACAGATTTTACTTGGAAATGAAATCTTCACACAATGAGAAGGCAGAGTGTCTTCCCCTGTACTTTCCCACTTTTCTGGATAAAAGCTCAAGAAGAAAAATAACAGGGATGTTTTAGCGAATATGCACAAAAAAATAAAACTCCTCAGCCTGAAATATACTTTGCTACTTGTTTGAGCTTGGAAATATTAGTGCAAACACTTTAGCCATTTAGCTAGTGAACCTGGCAGAAAGAAGTCCTTAAGGAGTGAGAAAATGCATAAACAGGCTCTGAAAGAACATAACCACGATCAACAGCACCTGAAAACAGTGATCTTGGAAAAGAGAAAGTTTATGCATCTCTTCCACTGGTTTAGTTGAAGAGCTTCTTTGTAAAATGAGGATGTGATGGCAGATGTTCCAGCATTCCCTGTAGCAGATTGAGAAAGCTTTGGCAAGGTTTGCCTACAAGAAATCAGTGTCACTGAACAGCCAGGAGAGAGAAGTGCACACCCCAAACCCCTTGGCCTGCTCAATCTGGATTTCACTCCAAGAGCACCATATCTACTTTTTAGATATGGAACTTGTGAAGACAGAAGCAGTCTTTAAGGCAACTACTCAAGTAATTCTGGTCCTCACTGCCAGTACAACTTGTACACAACAGGGAATGACACCTTGAAACAAAACCCACTTAGAGCAACGTGCGATGGAAGAGTGGAGCGTGGACCCACTGCAACATGCAGAGATGACACAAATGCTTATGCAACTTACAATTTGTTGTTCTTTGGTAATTATTTGAGTTGTGAGATGAAATCTGAAATGTTAAACTATGGATTGTTTACTTTTCTTCATGAATATGGAATCAGATTAAAGCAATTTTAATATGCTGCCTGTAACAAGTTCATTTGAGAAAATTATCCTAACAGTAAGTTCTCCTGTGCTATATAAGTATTCCAGCATTGCTCATGGCAGAATAACTCTTTCCACCACTGCCACAGGTCTTCCTCTAGGCATTCAGTTCCTCCGTAAGTTCCACAGGGATATAGTTATTTCTCTCTTTTGTAAAGCATTGCAATATATTTGATTCAAATTTATACTAGAATTATGCTTATTCCCTTAACTCCTCTTTTGGATTCTAATCTACTTTTATTCCAAACAAACTTGTCTATTAAAATTTTGTCATTGTACTGATGCAAGTGATTTCAATAGTTCTTCCATTTTTGTGGTCTTGAGATGAGGGATACAGAAGAACCAGTGGTAGCCAGAGGTCACAGGAGTGGACATAGACAGTGTGTTCTAGAAAGGTGTAGCCCTTAGCAAATGGATGAAAGCCAACAGAGGCCATCTGATTTCAGGGTCAGGACTTGTCCCTGACTTTTCTTTTTTAACAGTACAGATATAACAATTCATAGCTGTAATTGCTATGCTAGATCAGTACCTGCACACTGAGGTGTATTCAGTATTAATATCTATAATCACTACTTCACTGAACCACAAAATTGTTAGGGTTGGAAAGGAGATCATCCAGTCCAAACCCCTTGACACGGCAGGGTCACCTAGAGCAGGTGACACAGGAATGTGTCCAGGGTTTTGGATATCACCAGAGAGACTCCACGCCCTCCCTGGGAAGCTGTTCCAGTGCTCTGTCACCCTCAATGTAAAGAAGTTCTTCCTCACGTTGAGGTGGAATTTCCTGTATTTTAGTTTATGGTCTTTGCTCCTCATCCTGTCACTGGGCACAACTGAAAAGATTCTGGCACCATCCTCTTGGCACCCATCTTTGAGATATTTATATGCATTAATGACATCCCTTCAGTCTTCTCCAGAATGAGCAGACCCAGCTCCCTCAGTTTCTTTTCATAAGAGGAGATTTTGGGGATTTTTATATTATTTTTTGCACTGAAGAAATAAAGGGTTTGAATAATCTGAAAAAAAACATCCATATGGTGCTTTTTTACATTCTCATTTACTTTGTTTGAAAAGTGGAAAAGTTATAAAAACATACTCGGACAAAATTACTAGGATAAAATATTTTTTTGGTCTGTTTCATTTGTTCATTTATGAAATTTTCAAAAAACAAGAGATGAAGGACAAATCAGGAGGTTTTTTATATATTTGTAAAAGTTGGAGTTCAAACACTCAACCCACTTTGATCAAAGTTTCGGAAATGAAAAGTATCCTTTAACTAGAATAAATTCTATCCTATTATGGCTACCCAATTTTTATTAAAACATTTTTGAGAGAGATTATTCAGCCTCAGATTTCCCAAGCTCATCCACAATTTACCCTACTCTCTAATTTTCCATAATAAACTATTCCCTGAAAAGAAAGTTACTCAACTTTTATCACAGTGGTTCTCAGCAGTCACCCCAGGTTACACATTGGAAAATCGGTGTAAGAAGCATAATTTGTATGTTGAGGGGATGAAACAAAGCAATTTCCTGCTTGTGCATCTCACATCTTCTCAGTGAATGCTATTAAGTAAATATCATGTTGCAAGAACTGTGTAAAAGCCCACTTCTAACTAAATATCTGTCAGTTGGAGATATAAATTTAGGTATGTTTCTATGGCTTTTGTCTTACAGCTTGTCCCCCAGTTGAGACAAGTGGAAAATAGACATCTTTACTTTGCTAGGAGCATGGAAATAGAGCCCAAGAGTTTGGCCCATTTATTACTTTCTCAGGAATGTGTATATTGTATTTAAAATGTTGTATCTCATTCAACTCTCTGCATCTAAATATCAGAAATGAACCTTAACTGAGATGTCTGTGCTCCCTCCGGAGTCAAAGGTACAAGACAGTGGTTGTGTCCAGCCAATAATGTCACACAACTGAGGGTGAACCCCAACCCTCCTGGCCCCATGATGCCTGACCCATGCCCTGGGTATGGCATGAGAATGCAGCCCTGTTTGAAAGAACAAGGCTCTCTAAATGGGAATTGAGCCATACCTGTAGGGAACTGCATTCTCACAATCTGGGCATTTTTCAGAGGAGTGGTAGGTGTGACTCAGCAGAAACTCCAGCATTGACCAAAGCTGCAAGTAATATCTAGGTTCTGATAAATACAAGAACTAAACCAAAGATTTGTTTGAGTTGTAGCAGCATACATAGACACATGCCTCTCCCTTCAGCAGCACTAGATGTACTTCAGGAGGCTATGTCACACTACATGTGTGTTTAAGGTGTTTAAAGTACTGCAGAATAAGCCTCACACCAATGCTGTGCCACTGTTTCTACAGAAGGTGAAAAAAGAAAAAAAAGAGGATGGAATGTTCTCTTGGCAATTTCTGTAAAGTGCATAAATTAAATTTGAAATTTTCTTGTGTTTAAACATATAATGTAAATTGCATAGGTTAGGATAAAAATATAATTTCCTGTCACTGAGGATGGAACATATAAAATGTCAATATAAGGGTAATTCATATTATTGCAGTAGAGAATTCTATTCACTTCAGTGCTTTTGCTGTAAAATAATTGTCATATCCAAAATGCCACCTTGTCCTTGCCATTATTGGTCTCTGTACTTTGTCCATGCTGAGGCTGTTAGTTAAGTTCAAGACTGCAAACAGTTTCACAGGCTTTTACAGGGAACGTTGTACATTACTTACCCCTCGAGAGGCTTTGCCTCTGTTCAAAAGCCAGCTGAGCTTCACTGCTCGGTCTGTGATTTCTGCACAGCTAGTTCATCAAAATACACATTCAAATAAACAACAGGGATCCTAACTCTTAGAATACCATATGAGTTTAAGAATTCTGGAAACTTATCAGTAGACTATTGTCTTTACCTGACCATTCATTGAGAGTCAAAAACTCTAGGAATGTCCAAACTTCATTGTTTATTTTTTCAGTGGAGGGGGTTGTAGGTGATTCACATTTTCCACTAAAACAGTTTAATCGTATATCCAGAGTCCTGGTATTTTCTAACAGTTTGAAATTAACATTTCATTGAAAAAAAATTATTTTATATTGTCTGCTGTAGCCCATTCATTTTATGCTTGTGTCCATTTTGTATTGTAATTCTCAGTGTGAGATATGGGCTTTACTTTACCTGAATTTATGACTATTGAACATTACATTAGATATAGCCATTTTTTCCATGCATTTGGTATTGACAGAAGGCTACATTTTATTAACTAAAGCAGTAAAATATATCTTACTTTGTGTTGTTTTTCTGGCTATGTAAAACTAGGCTGCTGATTGGTAGGAGAATGAAATCGCAAAATATTAAGCAGTCCATTAATTTTGATTTATTAATAAGCATTCTTTGAAGACACTTTCTTTCATCCAGAATTGGAATAGTAACGTTCTTTAAGATTAAAAGGCTTTTAAGGAGAAGGATTAAATATAATAAGACTCGTTTGGACAGGCCCACTTGACATTATAGGTTTTTAAGGCAATGCTGTTTTAACAGTGCTCTATATTTTTTATAATGGGAGCTTTTGATTATTTAAAAAGAGATTTTGTAATTTTGATGTGCTGATGCTGACAGAGTCCTGCATTTAGTTTTTCTGTAAAATACAATGTGACATGTATTTAAGTCAACCTTATTTTACATCCTTCCAACTGCTTTGTTCCTCTGAGGCCTGGGGGAATAGGTAGTCTGTATTAACATGCATGAGCACTCTTATGATGTATAGTTTAAGCTGCCATCTGTTTAAAGAAAAAACTTTTATGCACATGGGGTTTTAAATTTTTTTTTAAAGAAGAAAATAATTCTTCACAATGCATTGAATTTAAGGGAAACACAATATTAGAATTACAGAAGCCTTGAAACTCATCTATTTATTTATTTAGAAAATTTAGACATGCTTTTATTGATTCTTTTTCATTAACAAGATCTGTTTCTTAATGATGGAATCACAGAATCATAGAATACTTTGAGTTTAAAAGCACATATGTAGTCCAGCATTCCCCCCATGGGCAGGGATATCTTTCACTATAACAGATTAATAAAAGTGTCATCCAACCTGACCCCAATCATATCCAGTGATGGGGCATCCACAGCTTCTCTGGACAAGCTGTTTCAGTGTCTCACCACACTCACCATAAAATATTTCTTCCATATGTACAATCTAAAGCTGCCTTCCTCCAGTTTAAAACTGTTACTTCTTGTCACCTTTTGTCCTATCTGTTACTACAGGCCTTGGTGTAAAGTCTTTCTCCATCCGAGGGTTGGGAACAGATGATCTTTAATTTCCCTTCCAACCCAAACCATCCTGTGATTCTGTGATGCTTTGATGTTTCTTATAAGCCTCCTGCACACAGCAAGGCCTCAGTAATGCCCTCTCATCCATCAACAGGACAGTTCTTCAGATACAGTGCAGACAGTATAAGGAGTATAAGGAGATAAGGCAGGGACATCACTTATCAATCACATTTATGACTCTTTAGGACTTCAGCTCAATTTTAATGTAAATATGGCTTGCCTGGCACCTCTTCAGCAAAGAGAAGATGTAGAGAAAGGCTTTTGACTTGCAGTGAATATAAGTTTCTTATTATATGTTTAAAAATACTAATTACATATTTTTATGTAATAATATATTAAAACTAGGTAACACTAAAGAAAGAATGTTTGGAGGTAACATCATCAAAATTAATTTAGAACTGTGACGTAGAATATAGATGTCTGCTATTTTTGGTGTACAGACAGTGTTTTTACAAAGGCAAGATCAATTAAGAGGGCAAATGCTCCTACAAAAGACAGCCATTTAGAATTTAAATTTTCAATGGGGCTTAGACACTTATGGTTTGGGAAGAAAAATCACACAGTGGTTATTGCTTCTACCTCCAGAGATGTTTGATTTTCTTGCAACTGCAGATACCCTTTACACTTCTATTCTCATGGTTATTTAGGAATTTACCCTTCATTGCAGCTGTGACTCTTCTTTTGCAGTATCTCTGGACTGTGTAGGTTGTGCTCTGCAACCTTTGTGCTAGACTGGAAAGTGCAGTAGTACCTGATTAATGAACTATAAATACAAATTTTCATAAAGCAATCATAATGGTGACTCTTGGGTATGTTTCTTAAGTTTTCGGTTCTGAGATCAGGTAAATTGACAGCAGCAGACATAGATATAGTAAGTGATACTCTTCCTGTAGTAAGTGATAACTTTTGCACCCACTGTTTTTGATTTGCATCTGTTATAGCTCTGATTTGATCTCTCTCATGAGTGTGTGTATATATATATATATCAATGATCCATAGGCATTTCCCTTCTGAGTCATTTTCCTTATGTGCCTGTGCTGGTGGTATCACAGGCCATCTCCATGGAAACAAATATGATACTACAAAGAGTGAGTTGTGACATCACTAAGGGAATCAACCAAGAGGAGTGTTTGTGAATAGAAAGGAAACTTTATAAAAAACAATTTAGTAAATTAAAGCAAGAAATGCATAATAATGTCTAGGTAGTAGATCTGTGTAATAATGTTCAAGGGCTGTTTTTCTACCAAGAGAGTAAAATTTTTTACAGTTTGTTGGAATATGATAGCTACTCTTTACATTAAAACACTGTCAATCTCTTCCAGCTGACAGTGTGAGCACATTTAAATTGCTTTATAGCTACAGTACCATATGTTGCAGAGAGTACGACGATGTAAAATTCTCCATAGAAAATATTCTCTATCTTAAAATCAGCACAAATAGTGACTTCATTCGGGATATTATTGTCTTCATTGATGTAGCTTCTGACACACTTAGATTATATGAAACATATAAATACACTCCCTTCTCAGGTTGCACTTTCTTACAGGAATTTGCTGTAGGGAATAGACATTTCAGTTCCTTTCATTTGTATTTTTGCTGTATAGCTTTCCTTTGTCTTTGTTCATTCCCCCCTAAGTTAGAAAAAGAATTACAGCACTACAAATACATAATTTTTCTCATGTTCTTCTGAATGTCAGCAGACTTTTCTATAGGTATTGCGAACATATATTTATTCTTCACCTAATTAATTAGAGCTTTCTTTAGAAGTCATTATTTTACCCTGTGGACTTTTTAGAATTGGACATTTATGAAAACTTCTCAGCACCTCAACAGTCATGTCATACATTTATTACTGTCCTGAACACAACAAGTCTTTTATCTGTTTATATTTGCTATATGAAATTCACATCACTTCCATCTGAAAAAGTAGCTTTTTCTTTCAGTACCAAAGAATGTAAAATTTTCTTTTAATAATTTTTTTACCCAAGGTGTATTCTAATCAAGGTTTGGCAATAGAAATGATTAAACCCCTTTTAAATTCTACTCGAGAATTGTTCATCTGGATGTCCAGAGTTAGTCATGAATGATTTTTAATCATTATTAGGTGCCAGAACACCCAAGATAGTCCAGAAGAGTATTACTGGATTGCTTTTTGCTTATGCATCCTTCAGCTTATTCTAGGGAGTTTGCAAAAGATGTGTTGCTGTGTAACTGAAGGAAACACTCATAAGTTCCTTAATCCTTTACGTTTGTCATTTATATCTCTATAAATGGTATTTAGAGCTGTCAAATGAATAAGAAAAGACTTTTACTTAGAGAATTGCTTTGCAGATGTCCATTGTGGCATTATCCTTTCTATATCTGATCCCTGAAAGACAAGAATTCCGAGGGACTGTAAAGGCAATATAAACTGCACCAGGGTGTCAGTAAGTGCATCTATCGCAAAGTGAGGGAAAGCAGCAGGCTGCAGCCTGAAAATGAGCATGTTCTGAAAAAATCTCAAGCTAAATATCCTTGTAGATATAACCCATCCATTTTAGTTTAAGCTGCAGAGAAGGTGTTTTTCCGGAAGGTGGAATCCCTTTAGGGATTATTGGAATAATGGAAATATTGCTGTGGGATGCAATTATGCGAGTTCTGGTAGTGACGTGAGTGCATCCAAAAAAGAGCAATTGTGCTCATGAAGGGTTGAGAGAACAAGTTTTATGGGGTGTAGCTGAGAGAACTAGAGCTGTTTAGCCTGGAGAAAAGAAGGCTCTGGTGACACCTTATTACTCTCTACAGCTCCCTGAAAGGAGGTTGTAGGGAGGTGGGTTCCTTCTCTTCCCTGAGCCCATAGCAGACCAGGAAAACTATTGGAAGCATGCTTCCTGAACACCCTCCATTATGTGGAGACAAATCTGTGGGCTTTGGGACAAAGGAAAATTTTCCTTCCTGCTCCAATAGAGTGAGATTTCTCTCAGACCCCATGGTTCACTCAGACCCGGTGTGGTATAGCCAGGTTGCTATAGCTCCCAGGTCCAGCTAACAGGGGCGAGTATTCACCCACCCGCTCATGGTGCAAACGTGGCCAGCCATAGAAACCAGCGTAAACAGAGAGCAGAACCTTTACTGGCACTGCACAAAGGGGGCCAACACAGACAGCACATACCTGTTCCTCCTCTCTGGCTGATCAGTTCAGGGTCAGTCAGTGAAGAATATACATGCCCTAAATCTTTTGGTTCACCGACGCAGCCACATTCTCAAATACCTAGATTGTTACCATATACTTTAGTTCTTTTTGTATCCCTATGCCCAGTCATTGGCTCAGGCCTGTTTTTTATTGTGTTTCCTCTGACTTACTGGCTAGTCCAGCTCCAAATTTGATAGCAAAAAATATACATACAAACATGTAAATGCGCACAGAGATCAGAGAGGGGTCCCAGCAGCTTACGCATAAAGTTGCTAAGGACTGAATTTTAATAAGAAAACAAGACAGCCTGCAGTGGTCAGGTGCCTCAATCAGGCAAATGCATTGATCTGCATTTTTTCTTGTTCATCTTGTCCCTTTATCCTCCTTCCTCCCCTCTTCCCATTCTTTTTTTCCCTCGATCCACACTGATCATTCCCTTCCTTCATCCTTTCTCCTCCCAGGTACAAAGGCCTTCCTAAATTAAATAGTCACAGTTTTGCTGCATCTATAGCTAAAATTGCCACTTCTGTTATATTTACCTATGGCATTCCAGCCTCACACACTGTGAGCGACACAGCTCAGGCCAGTTTACCAAGGTTGTGGTAGGTTGCCACACTGGCATTGAGAGATTTCACTCCCCAGGAGGTCTCTAATTCTGCCAGTTAGTTACCTGTGGGGTTTGGCTCTCTATTCCCCCGCCCTCCCTTAATCACCTGTGAAATCCAACCATTTCTTCTAGTGAGACTCATTACAGCTTCTTACTCCTACATCCCAGTGTTTCTCATGGTCAGTTCACTTGGCTAAACCTCAGGCCAGGGCTTAGGGATGTGTCTATGTACCTTAACAAATCAGATGTGGACTCTGCAGTTGCTCTGCTTAATTTTAACTCTCTGAGAAACAGTTTTACAAATTAATGAACTTTGGATTTGCAGCCCTTGATAAATACATTGTCTCTTTACCTTTTCACAATCACAGGGGCAAATCTGAAGTTTTCTAAATGTGCAGTGCTCTATTCCATCAAATATATTCCTGTGGAAGAACTACAGTATTAACACACTGTTAAGCAAAAGGTCATGAAGTATTATTATAGATGCATATTTAATTAATTTTTCACTGACATATAGAATTAATTCTCCACTGCCTTATAAATTAACTTAGATGAATTATCTTCATATTTTAATCTTTAATTACTAAAAATGACTGTGTATGTGTATATTTTTACATACCAGGAATGGAGCAACATTCAATTAAAAAAAAAAAAAGATGTATGCCTATGTTGTTTCTTTTTTATTTGAAATTGTTGTAGACAAGGAAAGTTACTTTCCCTTTGTGGTGAAGTTCAATAAAGCAGTACTTTCAGACTGAGAATGATCTTAAGAGTTTTAGATTTATCATTTTGCGTACATTTTTCTAGAAGTTAAAAAAAAAAAAAATCAATTCCTTTCTTGTACAAGTGAAAAAATGATCCCCAGCAATTAAATCTTAGTTTTACTTTTCTAGAAGAATAAGTGATACATATAAAAAATGAAAACTGACACACAAACCAAATAAATCAAATAACCAAATACACTACTAATGTACTAAGCTCTGCAGGATAGATAATTTAATCAAAAATTGTTTTTATTTTATTACTGAAACTGACGTCAAAGTTCATGCCTTTATGAAAGTTTCTCCAGAGGATAAAACCATATTTGGAGTGCAACCAATGATGTTGAATAAAGTACTATTATCTCAAATGGGCTTTCCATGACTAAAATGTACAAGATTTGAAGAATAAATAAAATAAATCCTGTGGTTACTCTAAACATCTTGGAATTTTCCAAAATGTCGTTAAGAAAATGGCATAGAAAAGAAATCCAAGATATCAAAAGATATTTCAGTCTTTTTTTTTTCATAACATTGTGTATTTGGTAGTCTTTGGGCAGTGACTGATAGAGCTTTGCTATACTTACCTAAATCTTCCAAACTTAGAGATATCCTTTAGGTTTCCGTTTTCATTATTTTGCCATCTGTTGCACTAAAAAGCCCACCTTTTTCCTAATGTCTAATTCAATTCTTTTATTCTGAAAGCTAAATTGTTTTCTTGTCCTTCCCTGAGTAGATAAATTCTGTGGTGGCTAAATAACTCAGCATTGCCCTCTTTTTAATCACATTTTGTATGCCAGAAGACCATTAGCACTATCCCTATACCTTTTTCCTTTTTTTTTTTATAGTTAAAATATATTTCTTCAACCTTTTGAAATAAGAAGTCTTATTTTCTGAAAGTTTTCGTTGGTTTTGTTCCTTTTCTGTGGACTTACATTAGTCGTGTTTCTAAAAGTTGGGTGACCTAAAGCAGATGCAGTACACTATTAGAAGTCTTAAGTGGGAAAAAGAGAACAGAAAAACGTATCTTTCTATGCTCTTCATCCAATACTCCTGCTGATTACACTCCAGATTAAGATTTTCCTTCTTGTATCATCTTGTCTTTTACATTTTTTCAGTTCTAAGCCCAACACAATCTTAATCTTTCTCATTTTAACTATAACCTTCCACAGTTCCGTTCTTTGTACTAGTGTTTACTAAGCTTCATGCTGTTCGTTTTGGACATTTTTTCCAAATATTTAAGATTATTTCAGGTTTGAATTCTTCCCTACAGATTGCTTGGAACTCATTAACCACAGAAGATGTAATATATGTATTGTCTATTCAGTCAACCTGGCCAGTAGAAAAAATATGTAGAGATTGATCCTTCACTGAACTTTTCAAATTGTAGTTTCTTCACCTTGGTTGAAAACTACATGTGGATAGTCTTTGGAGTGTGATTTTTCACTTGATTATACACCTACTCTAGCACACATCCAAGAGGTTGCCATACAAGTATCAACAGCCTTTCTGAAGTGCTGATATAAACCCTCTACTGATTATTCTTTATCCAATACCATAGTTATCCTGTCAAACAAATAAATAAAATGGTTCTCTACTATTCAGTCTAGATACATCAATTTGAGCTCTTTCCTTCACTGCGCTAAGTTTCTCTACAAGCTTATATTTTATTTCATAACTTACACAATTTTTTTTTTCTGGAAACTAAGTCAGACCCACTGCTCTATAACTCTACTTAGCCTACTTTTCTGCCTTTTTTTAAATGTAAGTAAGTTTTGGGGTTTTATTCCACCAGCCCTCTGGGACCTTCCTTCTATTCCAAGAAGTCTCAGTACTAATCACTGACAGTTCAGACACTGCATCATCTTGTTCCATTAGTGCTCCAAGGAGAATTTCATCAAACCCTGCCAACTTGAGTATCTCTGACTTTCTTCTGACTGTTTTCTCACTACTTTATCATACATTCATCTTTTGATAACATTAATTTAATTAATAATGATCAACCTAAGTGATGAATAATATTGTCATCTTGGTTTATTCAAGTGCAACCTGCATCCTATCTAGTGAAAGTATCCAGGAAATTTATCACAGTATCATCAAAGTGAGGGAAAGAAATAAATGCTGAAGTGTGATAATGAGCTATCAGGAACATTGGGTAATTGTTCTCAACTTTAATGATTTTGAACACTTAGTTGTTGCTATAAAGAAAAATGAACAAGTAGGCTCTAAAGATGTGCTGAAAAATAAAGTAAAAATGCAGTTCTCTTTTCAGCAACTCATTAAAAAGTACTAAAGTTATTTAAAAAATTTCTTTCTAGATACATGTGAGGAAAAAGTAGACCTTCATATAAATGAGATTCCCTAGAGTCATCATCACTAACAGAGCTAGAGACAAGCCCAGGTGTTTCAGGTTAACAACGTGCAGAGAAACTCTTACATTAATGAACAATGTGCTGAATAATGACTTTATGCTGTTTAGTTTTCTCAGTTGCACTACAGTAACGATGACTGCAGTCAATACGAAAGACTACAGTGACCAGTGATAAATTATGATGATATCCTTCTTCATTTGCATAACCATTTTTCTTTCATGATATTCTTTGACTTTCTAAAACAAAATAGTTCATAAAGCCAACATGAAAATTTTTTAATATAGATTATAGTTTTTTTGTTAAAAATATTGTTTTCTCTCAACAATGAACCTTTGTGATATTATTAAATGAGTTTTCCCAGTTGGAATTTGTCAAAGTAAAAATAATTTAAACCAGATTGGGATTGAAACAATTTCTTGACACATAAACAACACACAGTTACCCAGCAATCAGCGAATTGCACATACAGGATCGATACTGGTAATAAAACAGAATAGCTGCAATAGTAGATGCAGGATGTTAAACATGTACAATTTTATAGATGCCTTTATCTTATCACAAATTTATCCCCAAAGGTTCTAATCACACCAAAATGTGATTATACATGAGCATCCACAGAGACACGCATACGGTTACAGGCAGAGCTCCACTAGCAGAGCGTGTGGTTGTCAGTACCGTCCCAGTCTCCTGGCAGTGGGTCTGTCCTGCTGTCACACCAGTGGAGATGTGGTCACAGCTCCATGTGCCCACTAATGTCCCTCCCCCACAGGGAGCAGCCACTCCCAAGGGCCAGGACACTCAGGCTGCTCCCTCTGGGCTGGGCAGTACCTATGGTGGCACTAAGAACCCTCTGGCAGTGCCAAATCAGGTTCCACTCCTGTTGTTTCCACTCTAGAGTCTCTTACTCCTGTTATGAGTTTTCGTGTTGTTTTTATACTTCTTATCAGGCTAATTCCTGCTTTTGTCAACAGCCTCGGAATTCTCTGTTTGGTTTTTAATCCTGCTGATGGTTATCCTCCACTTTACAGTGGAGGATCAGTTTAGGCAAATGGAATCAGACAGTTTTGAGTACTCAGTCCAGATGTCCATATTTCTCAAAGTTTCATTTCACCACGTTATCAAGGCAAATAGTGCACCAGAGGCTGGACCATGCAAGTACCCCACAGAATTTAACCCTAAGATTCAGATAGATATAAAAGCCTGTCAATAGAGATTCCAAAGTAGAAACTGCCTAGGAAATGGGAAGACAGTGATTTTAACAGCGATGTTGCACATTTACTATGGGATAGGTCTGCCTCGTGGAGCACTCTGACTTGTCCTGGTAAGAGAAATGAATGGAGGCTTTTTCTTTTTCTCAGAGGGCATGTGAGGGATAATGTGCTGTTAAATGAGCTGCTGTACTCAAGAAGTGTTTAATGCCTATACTCTGGACAGGACCAGGACAGTATGGACAGTCAGAAACTTCAGTTCTATACACAGAAAGATTATTCCTTTAACAAAGGACCTATGATTTTCCTTATTATTTCTTTAATTCGCTTCCATTTCACGATATTGTTTTCAGTCTCTTTGACTTTCTCTCAGACATATATGCATTAATTTCCAGTTGATATGCTCACATGCAGGAAGCAGACAGGCTGAGTGCTTCTCTTGTTTATACTGCATTGTTCTGCATTGTCTTCATTGTCAACCACTGTGCTGGAACCTGCTTTGCTGTGATCACACAATCTAATTTACCCTTTTTTTGTTCTATTGTTATAGTCATTATTTCTCAGCTAACCCACTGCACTGAAAATAACTAATCAGCTGTGCTACTTTACAATTAACTAAAAAATTAACCTTTTTACATTAGTCATGGATAACCAAACAGCCTTATAGCAAGTTGACAATTTACTGCTTGTTTATTCCACGTTTGCCTGTGCTTCTTTATACTAATATAGTTCAAAATTCTTATTTTGCTATTTACAAATTATTTTTGTTTTGAATTTTTTTACACTTAGGCCCGCCTTCCTTTGAAAGAATTTTTTTCTTTTAATACCATCAGAGTTTCTTTCTTCGGATTCTGAGCTCAAATAATTATAGAGCTCCCCTGATAAAAGTTAGTTGTTTCTCACAGGAAACATTTCTGTTTATATGTATTGTACATGTAATAGTCTAAACAAAAGTTAAAAATTGCCATATTCTTTTACTCTTTGAAGAAAAATCACATAAGGAAAAAAGCATTAAATAAAGATTCACAGTAAAAAATTGCTATTTCCTCATATTATCAGGTTAGCAAAAACTGCAGCATGACTTTGGACACTGGCACAGCTGGACCCAAACTTCTGAGCCCATGAATATCCTCATTCATTCACCAGTCTAACAGAAGTTGGAAGGGCTCATTTTAGAAACTCAGAACCCAACTGAAAACCCCCAGAAAAACCCCAAACCATGGAAACAAAACCAAACTAAGAGGGTAACAAACAAAAACAATGAGAAATTTTTTGATATATTTTCAAAGTTTTCAGGCTCTGTATATGATGTATTTCAACTTACAAACTTCATGTCTGGACTTTGGACTAAGATTTTGGCCTCTCTGTCAGCATTGCTTATCTTTGTACAGTGTTATTTAAATCAATTTTTCCGTGGAGGTAAATGACATAAAACGTTTGTGTTGCAACATAGAATTTAATTTCTTACCACTGTAGAGAGAGAAAAAAATTAATATTTAGACCAAACTGGTTTTCAAGTGAAAATCCAGGCAAGCAGCATAATGTGTGTTGTGCATGAATTACTGTTCATTGCCTTTATTAATAGAGCGCAAAGCATATTCAAAGAAACTGTTGGCTGTATTGACTGTATAAGGCTACATTTTTTTTTCTCATTCAAATTTGGTTATTGTATGCATTTTAAATCACCATCTTCCTGTGGTACAAGCTGTAAGCACATTATGCTGGAGAGCTCGTTTCACTCATGTGCCTCAGGTGTAAACTCAGACTGCAGGCACCAGCTCGTCATCAGAGAAACTTTTTTCTGCAGGCACCAGTCTGCCAAAGCCCTTTGTTTTTTGAGGCAGCACAAGAGAAGCTGCTTCTGAGAGGATGGAAAATAGAGTAAGAAGAATATATCTTGGCTTATGTTAATCAAAGTTCTAGCAAAATGCTTTCCCTTCTGTGGTGGTTGGTAAATAAATTAGTAGNATCTGAATGAAGGATGATTTTGAAAGGTGAACAAATGTATTTTGAATTTTAGAGGTTTTTTACCTGTGGTAAAAGCACACTCCTCTGTAAAGAATCCTGTGTATGGAAAGCAGACTTATTTTTTTCCTCATCTCTCTGTTCTTTCTACTGTTTTGAATAAAGTTGGAAGTGTAGAACAATATCCTAATAGTTTTTTGGCCTTTGCTAGTTTATTTCTAAATGTTCTTTCCAAAAAAAAAAAAATTACAGGAAAACTTCAAACCATAATGAAAATGACTTATTTTTGTTATCTACAGAATGATTAATGTACTTGCTATTTGTACGCAGTAACATCTGTTTTAATTAGAATTGCCACAAGCGTAATTGTGGAGAACAAAAAGAATGATGTTGCTGTAGTTGTGATTTCTTCATGCTATTAAAATACACATTTTCAGATGATATTTTGGTAAGTTAATATTGAAAAAACACCATATCTGTGTTGGAGGGTTTGTCTTTATAACAGCAATTATTTCCTTCTCTATTCTCTTTCTTTCACACCTTTCCCCACATAGTTCATATCAAGCATATTTGTGAATTAGAAACAGTGAAATGTTTTGTTTCTGTCAAAGGAAAATAAATAACATAATGATAGAATGATCTATATCATAGGTATAGAAGGATGGTCAAGAACACTCAGAAAGATGCCTTTTCCTTCCTGCTCTGCAGAAGGTCCCATAGACCAATTCTTTCTCCCCTGTCTCAGAGAATGAATTTTAGGTACAAAGTACCATTTGGAAAGAGAAAGAGAAGTTAAAATGACAAATAAGCACACATGTAGTATTTATCAGCTAAGAAAAGACAATTTGTATTCTCAAAATCAAGAGAAAGAAGTGTTGACCCATGGTTCCTGTTTCAGTGATATCTTTAACTGATATCAGCTGTTTTGGGAGAGACTGAAGAAGTGCATCAGGTTAGACCAGACAGAAGGTAAAAATTCTGATTTGCTCAGACAGACTGCTTCTTTATAAAATTCTTTTTAATTAAAAAATAAAATATATTTTTTCAAACCCAAATTGCACTCAGGCAGCTGCTTATTTTAAAAACTGACTAAAGATTCACCAAGAACTTAAATAAAAATGAAGAAAATGTAAATATCTTTAACAGAAAAAACGTGTACCTATTATTGAAATGCCTTGCTTAATCTCCTGTATCATGCAGTCTTATTTGTATACCTTCCTAACAGGAACAGCATGCAGCAACTGGAATTTACATGATTTTGTATTGTGTTTCCTACAGGAATACTTAAGTAGAGATCAGCATTGGCTATTATGGAAAGTGAGTAATATATTACCTTGGGCTCAATGTTGCTATCAACTCAGTTGGAGTCTGTGTCAGATTTACAACACGGTATCTGACTAATATTGGCAGTAGCACAACCTCTTTCAAAGCTTTTGAGACAACTGTCATGGACGTCAAATGTGTCATATTTTGCTGAAAGGGGAGGGGGCAGATTCTGTTTTCTGTCATCCTAAATTTACCTCCAGGAAGGTACCTAGCTTATTTTTATCCCTTCTGTAGACTTTTATCACTTTCTTCCTCTTCTAGGCTTTTAAAATTTACATCTGGAAACAATGTGCTATAGTTGAATTGCATTGCATTTGTGCCTTGAAAGCAGCAAAATTTGTGCCTGTGTTTGGTGTAGATCAGTGTTGATATCCAGCTCTTAAATCATGCACGTAGGTATGCTTCTAAATGCTCAACATGAAGTATTTTTTTCTAATTTCTAGGTAACAAGAGCATGGCTGAGATAGATGGGATTAACCAGTTTACCTTAGTGTCACAAATTGGAAATGAATGAAGAACACAACACATCTTCCCTGATTGGGAAGATGTGTTGTGTTCTTCCTGAAGCCCCTGATGTGACCCTTTAGCCTAGGTCACATGAATCACATGAAATCTATGAATTCAGGAAATCAGCTGTAAATATTTTTTCCTATAGGGCTAAAGCTGGTGAACAACTCCACAGAAGGAGAGCTGTTCTACAGGTGTGTTGGAAATACATTGCACATGGGTATATTCATAGAAGTCTTCTGTCTTTTCCTTGTCTGTTACTTTTACAGTTCAGGTTCACTTTACCTTTAAGTCTTTTGCTTACATTTTTTAAAAATTCATCTCTGATCAGTTCATAAGCCTGTGTTTTCTTTCATGCAAGGTAGAAACACGGAACAGAGTTACCTCTGGTTGCTGTTATGTGCTGAGGTTGTCTTTAGATGTAGGCTCAGCATGCAGCGAGGGTAAGCATCCAGCTTCAGTCACTCTGAATTGCACCCTCGTTCACCTGTGGACCTCATTACCGTTGCTGACCATTTAGGTTCATCTTCCTTCAGTAACAGACCTTTGGCTGTTGTGGGACTATCTCATTAATTTCTACCTCTATGCCATACCTAAGGCAACAGGAACTTATTCACTCAAAAACCTCACTCAGGAAGCTTCCTAAAGCAAAATACATGCAGTCTTTTCTTGGGGAGCTGCAACACACTGATTAGGGAAGCTTTTTTCATTTCTGCTTTATATGTCCATGCTTTTTCATATTAAATCAAACAAAGTATAAAGCCCATAGAACAGTCAAGGTGCATGGTTTTTTTTTTGGCTGCATATTGCAAGACGTAAGTGCTTTTGGCATTTTTTATGTACTTCAATTCTTATAATTTATTCTTACTCTTAGTAAAATGTGAACTGAACACAGCCTGCAGACATTAGCTAGAAAGATGCTAACGTGAGTGTTCTTCCTTCACATCCCAGCTTATTTAACAGGACTGTGTTATATAACAAGTGTGTTATCTGGATCCATTGCTACATTTCCTGTTTAATACTGACTGCCTTGTTATTATCTAAATGTGTATTATACAGCTTTGAAAGAAATGACATAATTTACACCATCCAAGGCCATATATAGATCACAAAATATTACCAATATTTCTCCTTTGTACACATAACATTAATTATTACGTGTCCTCCGAGTGTCTTATCCTAATGGTAGTTTCTTTTTCCTTCATTGTTTTATTCCTTAACCTGTAATAAATGCTTTCTGCAAGCAAAGGTGAAAGGTCCGTAAAGTAGCAAATAATTTAGTTGGGCAATTAAATGGAATACAAACTAATTGTATGCTGAAGAATCTTATGGGAAATTGTCACAACCGAAGACTCAACTATATTTCATTTAGATTTATTATCTCCTTCAAAAAGCAAATTGTAGTTGATACAAATGGAAAATCAAAAGGCTATATCAAACTCAGGTGAGTTATGTAAGCAAAAAATGAGTGTAAGAATATATTGCAATAAAAAAACTGAAGATGCAAAGTTTATGTTTTTAGGGTATCTGCATTTCCCCATCTAAATGCATCAAGAATCTGCATAAGTTACACTGACATAAAGACTTTTTATGGTAGTATGGAAAAAAAAATTCTCACATATTTCTATCTACCATTACATCACAAGAAGGTTCAGATGTGAAACAGATGTGCAAAGACACTTCATAATTTTTCATGATGTCTTCCATCATGATGTGTGTTGCATTCTAGAAAGAGCCAGGGATGGCTGTAGTTAAGAAATCAGTGTACCTGGATAAGTTCCATCTTGCTTGCTCCTGGGAAAAGACAATTTCTCTTTTGGTTGTGTCTCATCATAGTTTATCTGTGTCTGTCATGGTTTATCTGTGTCTAGGTTATGTGGTTTCCCAAACTCATAGGTAGGCCTGAGTGAGAAATATACGTGGTAGGTGACTGTAATGTCTGACCTGATTATAATCATAAATAGACTGAAGCTGAAGTTACTGCACTAATTGGAATGTATATGTCCATGTTGTCCTTGTAAGGAGCCTTCTCACTTTGTATTAGTTTTCCTGTAGGTTTTTTTAATGTTGCCTGGTGATTTTTTTTTAAATTTTGGTTTGCTTCCCTTATTCTGTCCTTAAAAAAGAGTTTTCACTTAAGTTTTTGAGAGTTTTCAGTAGCATATCTCTTGTCAGGTGTGATAGCTAGCATATTTTATATGATATATGATAACCAAAATTAGCCATTTGGAAATGGCAGTGCCCCTAAATATGAAAAAAAATATATGAATATATAAAATAAAACTAATGGGAATAGGAGAGCTTTAAAGAATGTTTTTATACAAAGTGGCAACTGTGATAGTTTCACTAAGAAAGAGCCAGAAAGACTTTAAGTAATATCATATTCTCCTTTGGCTTCATGTCTCAGCTGTTGTTAAATGGCATAATTTCAGCAAAATCAATGGAGCTGGGCTAATCTACATCCTTTCAGTTGAATGGAAATACACCAGTTTACACCAGCTGGGAGACCAGGCTGCTCCAGCAATGGCTTGTCCTTGGTTTTAGTCATTTACGGTCAGTAGATTTGCTTCAAGTTATGAGCATTCCAAGAAAGATGTTAATTCGTTTGTGTAAAGAAGGCCAGAACTGTTTCATGTTGAGGGATGTATGGAAGTGCTTTGTGGCAGATACCTTTTACAAAAGGATTTACATGCATAATTGAAAAGTAGTGACATTAGGATGATGAAAATATCTTGAGGTAAACAACACATATTAAAACTGGAGTAATATGAAATGACAGCGAAAATATGGATGGAAGAGGCCAGCTGAGTATCTGCCAAAAAACACTGATAATTCATTTTACAGTTTTAGGATTTCTGGGAAGCAAATGCTGTTCAGTAGATATGCTCACAAATATATCACAATTCCTCTTTAGTAAAGAGAATGTAGGGAAAATGTCATAAGATACCATACTGATATGTTGTCTTTCAGCATGAACTTTCATTTTTGTTTATTTGTAACGAATTATTTGTGTTGTAGAAAATCCTATCATTTGACAGGATCATTAGATGTAATTAATTAGGACTTGCACGTGCCTATTTAGAATTTCAGCTGTTCTGGAACATTGGAGCCTACAAACTGATTGTTTTTTCAACAGCACTGGGAATCCAATCTATCTCCCGGCTTGGCAAGGCCTTTCAATGTGGCTCTCAGCAGGCAAAGTCACTGGGCTTGTGCTCGTAAAAGTTACTCCTATTATTGGGCCTTAGACCTCCCCATGGGAAATATTCACAGCATAATTAGTTACTGAAACAAGAAGTCTTTTCGATTGCTTTCAGAACAGCTTCAGGCTGGTGATTGATAGGAATATCAGAATTTGGGGAAAGCTGACAATAGTAAATGCTTTTAATTTGGGGGAAAAAATTCCAGAGAAGGCTTTGAGCCATGTCTTAACTTACATTACTGTAAAACATGCCCTACATTTGTTTTTTTTTTTTAATTTAGTTTTGACTAGATATATATTTAAGTGAGGTACATATTTAAAAACAATAACAAAAATAAATAATTTCTCTCTAGCTTCTGGGCCTTTGTGACCTCATTTTAAGCTTGAGAAAAGCACAGTTTTCTGATGTCTACCGATCCTTGTTCACATTCAAACATTCTTAAACAAGCATTTCTGAAAACAAACACTAGTTTGTACACATACACCTACTCTCTCTTTACAAATAGGGCTAATTACATGGGAAATGAAATATTTTAATTGGAATACTATCCTTCTAATTATTTGATAACTAAGTATAAAATTTGAACCTTTGAATTGTATGCCAAGGATAATATTATGTTAAATGCAAAGTATTATTCTGCTAGTCTGGATTGTACATTGGAGGAAGGCTTGGCTGAAATGTATTTTCTATTTTTTATATTGGTTTACTTGATTGCTAGGAGTTACAAAAATATAACACCTACATCTCTTCTTGAGAGACAAAACACCCAAGACTTCTTATAAATGAAACAATAGGACTTCAAGGGTAGTGAAATATTTAGTTACTGTTTATTGTGAGACTACTGTTTATTGTTACAGATTTTGAAGAAAGGTTATTTGTTTTATAGCAACAAGCACCCTAGAGCTAACAGTGATGCTTCTCTTTTCTTCTTTTTTTTCTTTTGTTTTTTTTTTTCCTTTAGAAATAACTGGCAAATATTAGCAGAGAATATGTGCAGAGAAATTCCAGAAAATACGAGCAAGTCGTCTAACCAGAGATGGGTTTTGGTATGAACTTCTGGACCTTGTCCTTGTGTTGTAAAGTCATTCTAGTACTCAGAATGGAGCCACCATCCTGTTTGCTCAGGCAAGCATGGACCCTGATGAAAGAGCAGGAGTGTACGCTCCAGGCACCATCTTCCATGTGTGCTTTGGGAAAAAGGCACAGGAGAAGTCCTGGAGCCTGGCCACCCGCCCTGGGTGAGAGACCCACAGCTGCTCACAACTTGTTTACATGATACTTTTTCTCCTCCATAAGCCAGACAATGAGAAAGGATGTTAGAGTTGCCACTCTAGATAAACTCTTTTCATTCTGACTACTTCCTAACGCAGTGATGCACTTCACTTCTTAGTCCTTTCTAATACACTTCCTCGGACACTGAGTATTTCTGCTCGTAAAGGGTTTAACTGGCTGCTGGGGGAGAATGATCACAATAGAAAGTGCTGTAAGTGGTATATACACGTCTTCAGTTTTCTGTAGCTAAGTCTATCTCCATTTTTGTACATCAGAGCAACCTTTAAATATGAAAAGTTATAAAATACCCAAAATACACTGTGAGAAAAAGCATTTATATTGCAATCTGTAAGTGACTACATTCTAGAGCATAAGACATGTTTTTTCAAAATACGATTTGGCTTAAAAAGCAGCTTTTGCATCTGATTTTTGACTTCCATTTGTAATAGGGTTCTTGTATCCAGGAATAAATAGAGAAAGCTTTCTGCTTCTGAAGCTGAGGTTTACTCCCTGCCATAGCATCCTGGCTGTCCATAGGATAGACCAGGTGGTGCAAAGAGCCTTTGGCAGGACCAATGGGCCTGTGAAGCCCTTAGGACTCTATCCCTGTCTTTAATCATTCTTCTGTTAATAAATATCAAAGATACAGGTCAAGGTTTGCTTCTTGCCCTGTGTTTGATGACATCAAACAAAATTCAATTAATTATGACCTGAGAAACTGTTTTGGGGTATCAGACCTCAGGACAGAATTTTGCTGAAGCTGTACCTCCTTCTCTTTCATGAAATATGCCAAGCTAACATTTGGCCGGAGAGGCCAGTACAAAGCTGTTTTTTGCAGCTGATCTCAATGCAATAGCAGAAATTGGCTGAATCCCACATTAATGTGGTTTCCCACTTTGAACCACATCAAAGGAAAATGCTAATTCCCTGAGAGAAGGCAGGATGTTTAGGTGCTTTGCTGGTGCTCTTTTCATATCAGGTAATTTAATGAAACTAGACAGAAGGAAAATTGGCTTATGATTGTGTCTATGGAAAGAGATAAATAAAAGGCTTTGCACCAAAATGTGTTCCCTGAAGATGCAACAGTGTATCTGAATATCACAAACCAGTAGACTGAAATTTGAAACGGAATCTGTTTGCACGGAAAAGAAATACAGTATTTTCCTTCCCAAGTAGGAAGAAGTAATTATTGTGATATGCACCATAGCTGTGTACATTAAGCTTCTACCTTAGACAAGAAAGAGAGGAGAGGAGAGGAGAG
>VZRR01001803.1:407234-524378 GCA_013398015.1 Oreocharis arfaki
AAAATCTCCCAGCTCTCTTCTGGAAGAGTTTTAAATTCACTTGGTACGTACTTACCAGAACCCAGACTAATGTAACTCCACCAGAACAATAAAAGGAAACCTACAAAAAAGTCCCTAAGCTGTGACCTGCTGAAAATGAGTGGGCCAAGTGTGTGGAGCAGCATCCATAGGTAGGGATTCCTGACTGGTAAGTCTCTGCTTCCAGGGGCCTCCAGGAGCCACCTGGCCAACTGACCAGATAATCAGAGTGGCAGGTGACAGCCCACTAGGGCTCCAGATCTTTATCTGCTGCCTGCTGTTCAGCAAAACTTGATGAACCTAAGGTAATCTATTTTAAGCAAAATATTTACTGTTTCAGAATTTTGCATTTTTCAGTGAAGCTTGATCTTTGCTATAAAAATTTCAACTGGCTGAAAGTCGTTCTTCAGTGCTCTTTTGAAGGCACTATGCAATCTGAACATTATTCAGAGTGATTTAAAGTTGCAGGATGCTTGTTGTTTGTGGTTTGTTTTGTTGATTGGCTGATTTTGTGTGTGGGTTATTTTTTTAAAATCTGCACATTTTTACTGTGTCTATCACTTTAATTGCTAATTGCCTATATTGGCCAACAGTCTCTAGAAAATACTTTAATTTAATATAGATAAGCAATGAGGACTCTACAATACATCTCTCTACAAGCACAGTTTCCTTTTATATACTTGATTTTTCTCCAACCATTTAAAGTAAAATAATTATACTATCACAAAATAAAATACATATTCTTGGAAGTTTCTGCAGATATATTTTACAGTTAACAGAAAAGGGATTATCTCTGCTTCTGTACATTGAAACAAAATATGTTGGAAATTTTTGCAACTTGTAGGAGTAGGCTAATGAGGCAGTGTTTTGTAACCTCAATAGAACTCTGACAAGGGGAGTAAAACAACCATTTCTGGAAGAGGCAAACCTTTCATTTTATATGAAATCTCAGCAATAACTCCGTAAACTAAGTGAACTTATTGTTCCTGTCTGAATAAAAAGCATGCTGTGCTTGTCAACAATTTAAATTTAGTGAAACTCAAGAAATGGAGCCACATTGTTAATTTTGCCATGATGATTTTCACAGATAAACACCTACAATTCCTGTTGCAAACATTTTGGGTGGTGTTTTTTTATACTTTCCCTGCAGCAGTCAATAAAAATGAACACCGATCCAGCAGTGCAGATCTTGACTTCTTAGCTCCAGCTGCCAATGGACAGTGTATGGGGTCTAACACGTTGGACATGGAGACCAGAAGACACTTGTACCCTCTGATGCAGAACAAGGACACTGACCCCTGTCAGAAAGGCAAGACAGAACTTCAGGATTCATAACATCTTAAACTGCTGCAGTAAAATTTGACAGTGTTGTTCTCTCACAGCCAGAAGCTTGTTTTCCCTTTTTCAGCACTTTGGCTGTACAACACCACCAATGTATTGAGCCTAAAGCTTCCTCCCTAATCACTGGCACACTGGAATGATCACAGGGACACATCTATTCTCAGCATCCTGGGACTAAAGAATTATCTTATTGTTTTACTGAAAGAACTTACACATTTGTAAAAATTAATACTCTGAGCAGAAAAATACACAAACCATATAAATTTGGTTTTATTCTGTTTTTAAAATGAACCATCCATGAATTTTTGAAAAGTCTGTGTGCCTCTGGATCAGCAGGTTCCATCCAGAAACTTTGCTAATCTCTCCTTGTATTTTCTCATCAATTCTCTTGGAGGACATATGGTGTGAGCGAGCTTCTTATTTCAGAACTAGGTGTTCTCATACAATTTCTCTGAATTTATTATTTCTTATTTTGTTTCACAGAATCATGTAATCTCAGAGCTGTTAGTGTTGGAATGGACCTCTGGAGATCATCTAGTCTAAGCTCCATGCCACAACAGGGTCATCTAGAGCAGGTTTCACAAGAACAGGTGGATTTTGAATGTCTCCAGAGAGGGACAATCCACAACGTCTCTAGACAGCCTGTTCCAGTGCTCTGCCACCCTCAGTGTAAAGAAGTTCTTATGTTGAGGTGAAACTTCTTGTGTTTGAGTTTATGGCCATTGCTACTTGTCCTATCACTGGGCACCACTGAAAAGAGTCTGGCACCATTCTCTTGGCACCTGCATTAGAGATATTTATATGCATTAATTAGATCCTCTCTCAGCATTCTCTTCCTACACTAAACAGGCCCAGCTCCCTCATCTGAGGAGAGATGCTTCAGACTACCAATCATCTTTTTGGGCCTCCATTGAACCCTCTCCAGTAGCTCCTTGTCTTTCTTGAACTGTGGAGGCCTGAATAGAGCACAATACTCCAGATGTGGCCTCACTATTTCCAAGCAGAGGGGGAGAATCACCTCCCTCAAACTGCTGGCCACACTCTTCCCAGTGCAGGGACCCTATGCTTGCCTTTGTCGAACACCTTTAGGTTTCTCTCTGCCCAGCTCTCCAACCTGTGAAGGTCCCACTGAATGGCAGCACTGCCTTCAGGTGTATCAGCCACGCCAGTAAGTTTCATATCATCAACAAAATTTCTGAGGCACATTCTATCCTTTGGACCAGGCTGTTGAAAAAAAGTTGAATAAGGATGGACCCAGTATTGATCCCTGGAGAATGCCACTGACTAAAAACCTCTAACTGGATTCTACTCTGCTGATCATGATCCTCTGAGCTCTGCCATTCAGCCAGTTCTTAATCCACCTCACTGCCCATCCATGTAACTCACATTTCCCAAGTTTACGTGTGAGGATGTTATGGGAGATGGTGTGAAAAGTAGAATCCAGTCACTCAGTTTAAAGCTTGTCTGACTGAAGTGGCCAGCCTGCTACCAAAGATTCTCTTGCCCTTTTCAGACAGGTGGATCCTATCTCTGTCCTAAGAAGCTGAAATCATTAAAGTATAACCCATTGTTATAAAAGCAAAAATCTTGATGGCACCAGCAGTGAAGCCCGATATTGATCTGCACTATGAGTCTGCTTCTGACTCTCCCTGTTTCTCTAACCAGTAGAATAGATGAGAAGATGACTTGAGCACTGATGTTTTCCACCAGAGCTTTCTAGTCTTCCTTGATCCTGCCCATATTCTGGCTTGCGGTGTCATTTGTACCCACATGAAAAAGCAGTAGCAGTAACACTCTGTGCTCTCCACGAGTTGGGGCACCCTCTTGGAACGTGATGGATCTTAGCTCCCAGTGGGCAGCGTACTGCTCATGACTCTCCCTCAGGCCACCAAATGGGTGCCTCAGTACCCTTGACAGAGTCACCCACTACGAGCACTCGATGTTTCCTTTCATGACAACCACTGTGTGACTGCAGGTTCTCCTGTTGGCCTTGTTCACAGACGTCTAATGCCCAAAATTACAAATTAATTCTTTTTCTGCTGAAATGTATTTCATCGCCTAGGTACCACATGGGTAAGAATGTGGTTTAACTTCCTTCTGGAAGAAAGATAATTTCCGGATCACCTTTATTGCAGTTATTAAATAAATCCATTTAAATATCTTCTTGTTCAGCCCCTTGGAATACCACTGACCTAGAATATTTACTCTCATCTTTACTGAATACATACCCAAAAGATTCTAGGAGAACTAAAAAATAATTTTAGTAAGCATGACTGCAATGCCATTGATTTAAACAGGTTATTTTTTCACCCACCTTTGTCATGTGAGGCAACAAATAAAGCAACATGTTTTGATTTTCTGGCAAAGATAATAATGTATATATCTGTATTTCTTGAGACTCCTAACTAAATGAAAGTTCAGTCTCCAAAAATTCTGTCTTGTGAAATATAGTCCATTATTTAAAGTTCCATTGAACAGAAGAGAAATGTAGATTGATTTTTTTTCCCTGTCCTTCTCCCACAAGGTTTTAGGGTCACACATAGTTCAGTGATCCTGACAACAGTCTTTCTTTAGGAGGATCAGGATGGGAATCAAGCTCTTCAGCTTTATCAGATTTCCTGTATTATGTTTAAAGCCATAGAAAATTTCATAATTCCTTTTTTCATTAGAATGAAGTCATGCATGTATCCTAGCCTGGCTAAAACACTTGGATCCTCATTAAATATTCTTCTGTCTGGATTATTTTCCCTCTGTTATTTTATTACCTTTGTTCCTTTTGCCTTCATTTGCATTAACCTTGTGCAAAAGTTTTTACAGACAGCTGCGTGTCACTGAATGCTTCATTTCAAAGTTTTCGGCCTTGTTTTGAGCTTTCCATTTAAGAAATTTCTGTTGATACATTTGCCCAGTGTATGCTAATATACATATAGCTTTTATACACATGACCTGGGAAATACAGTTCTCTGGTACACCTTACAAACTCAGTGGTAAATATGTGCAAAAACGATTTCAGTACCAAGGCTGAGTTCTCTTAGCACATTTGAGGTTATTCATGCCAGTGAGAATACACGTGGTTCAGTTCCAGATAACGTCATGTCCTTTGTGAAGTGTAGCTATACTGACATCTGAATGTTCTACCAGGTGGACCCATCCACCTTATTTTGTCCAAATGTGGAGTGCCCATTGAAGACACCTCTACGTTTCAGTTTCAAAGGACAGAGGAAGAACTCTTTGACGATGAATTACTTTAAAAAATATTGTATCCAAATAATAAAGATCACACAAGTTCTGAAAATATCTTTTTTTGTTGTTGTTATGTTTTCTTGGGGTTTTTTTTAGATAAGACAGTTGAAGAAAACCTTATTTAGAGACATTCTACTTCTAGAAAACTTCCAAGTATGGATTCTCTACTACTGAAATCAGTGCAGTTTTGCATTCACTTGGGTGAAAGAAGAATAAAACATATTTATATATACATATAATACGCACACATTCGCCCTTTAAGATTGAATCTTCACTGATCTAAAATTCTAATGTAATGAAGGACTTAAATGAATACGTGTCAATGATCTGGTAGCTTCCTCTTTGCCTTAAAGACTGATGAAATTCATTATGCTGAAAACCAGGTTAGAAGTTCAAAGTATCAACTTCACCTTGAGGCTTTCACAAGAATTATAATTCTGCCACTGCCCAGCAGAAAAGGGCCTGGTTGTGCTGCTCAACAGCAGCTGAACATGAGCCAGGTGTGCCCAGGGGCCCAAGAGGGCCAATGGCACCTGGTCTGGATCAGCAATAGTGTGGCAGCAGGACCAGGGCAGAGATTGTCCCCTGTACTCAACACTGGTGAGGCCACACCTCAAATCCTGTGTCCAGTTCTGGGCCGTCCAGTTCTGGGCCCCTCAGTTCAAGAAAGATATTGAGGTGCTGGAGTGAGTGCAGAGAAGGGAGCAGAGCTGGGGAAGGGTCTGGAGCACGAGTCTGCTAAGGAGCAGTTGAGGGAGCTGGGGACATTTGGCCTGGAGAAAGGGAGACTGCAGGGAAACCTTATCCCTCTCTCCAGCTGCCTGAAAGGAGGGTGCAGCCAGGCAGGGGTTGGTCTCTTCTCCCAGGTAAGAAGCAATAGGGATTAGAAGAAATGGTTTTGAGTTGCACCAGGAGAGGTATAGTTCAGATACTAGGAAAAAATTCTTCACTGAATGGGTGGTCAAACATTGGGACAGGCTGCTCAGGGAAGTGGTAGAGTGACCACCCCTGGAAGTATTTAAAAGACCTGGCAGTGCTGGGTTAACAGTTGGACTCAATTATCTCAGAGGTCTTTTCCAACCTAAACCATTCTCTTATAATTGCACTTAGTCATAAGCAGCTGTGGACTACAAATGATGATCCCACTTTGTCTTTCACAGCATTGTTTTTCAGGCTGACAGGAGCTTTCCTATTGAAAGCTCTTTTCCTCTTTTAGCTTTCATAAACCCTAAATGTTTTAATTTTTTACAAGCTTAACAAAGAGGATATATTTTTAGAAAAACAACACCAAATTTGGTTAAGATACCTGTTGAAGTATGCAAAAAAATCTGCAAATTATGCCAAAGCACCTCTCTGAAAAAATTTCAGATATCTTGGAATCCACAGAGACTTCCATTTACCATGAAGAAAAGAGACTGGAAACTTTGGCTTTAATCCAGCAGAAGGGGTGCTTTGGATTTGTTTTTCCACATTGGCTGAAATAGCATTAAAGTTGAAAATGATTGCTTGTAAATTTTAAAGAACTTGAATATATTTCAGATTTTAATCGAATGGGAATTTTTTATCCATAAAAAAAAAAGAAGTCTTCAAAAAAAGAAGCTTGAGAAAAATAATATTTTTTTCTGATCATCTTATGGGGTGTAGAAGCCAACATGTTTCTCCTTTCCATTACTATATCTTTAACATAATTCTTGTAAACAAATACCAAAAGCCAATAATACAGGTACTCATCTGAGGTCAGTTTTCCAGCAGATATGCCCTAACCTTACTTGTATGAGTTTTTGTTCAGAAAATATTTTACTAATTTTTTTTTCCTTCTGCATCTTCATCGCAGTATAAGTAAGGATGTCCTAATCAGTACTGGAGCTATTTGATGCCACAGCAATAATAATTATCTAGCTAATAATAACTCTAAAGTACATGGAATATTTTTCAGAGTTAAAAAGGAGTATCAATAACATCTGTAAAACTATATGTGTACTCCAAAGTAATGCCTATGAAAAGCCATTAATTTCATACCATTTAAAGTTTATGAAATGCTCTCATTAAATTGAGGTTTTTGTAGACTACATCAACATATGAAACAATCAATATGAGTGATAAAAGTCATCCTTTTTTTGAGCATTTCACTGTTTAATCTATATCAATTCTCTTTGAGTATATTCTTATATTTGTAGAAAATATTTTTATTTATTAAAAAGACAAATTAAAATATAAAGTTTTATTGGATGGTCTTCAAACCCACCTTCAAACCTCACAGAGCACAGTAACACAATGGTGCCTCAATCCAATTCAGTGAAGTACTTGTATCTCTGTTGGTCACATGTGGATGTGGTTTTGAGAAACCTGGTCTAGGTGTCCTGGCCACAACAAGAAGGTTAAAAGTAGGTGATCTTTAAGGTGCCTTCAAATCCAAACCATTCTATGAATATACTATTTCATGCTTCTATAAAAATGTGCCTTCAAGCCATGTGAAATTCTGTAACCAACCGTTCCAAATTTGTATTCAATCTTAAATGTAATTACAACTGAAGTTAAGCAAATCAAATTTGAGATATCATATTATTAAAAATCCATTTGCCTTCCTGCCTTGCTGTGAAGCGACAAAATTTCACAATAATCTTTAAACCATTGAGAGTATCAAACCCCACAATTTTTAAGGAGTGAGACCTTAACGTAGTCTGAGTCTGGAACTGTTTCTGAAGGATAATGATTCAGTTGGTAAGAAACTGGCCCAGAGCTGGGGACCAGCTGCATCCACAATTTGCTTTGTAATCCAGCCTCCCCAGTTTTCCAGCCTGGAAGATTAGTGGAGTATGATATCTAGCAGAGGAAATCAGGACATTTGGTGGGGCAGGGACAAAACCAAGTATTTAAGTCATGCCCCGAGGGTCACCAGTTGAGAGTCTCCAACATCCCCCAGCATAGATAAAACCATGACTAGTACGAGACATAGTGTAATGTACAGAGAGACATAGAGAAAAATAAATTCTTGAAAGTATTTAATTTTCATAATATTAAAAATTTATGGAATCTAAAGAAATTTAGAAAACATACAGTATGGAGCTTTTCCTTAATTATAAAAAAAACCAAAAAACAAAAAACACACCCAAACCCAACCAAACAAAACCAGAACAAAACAACCAAGAAAAAGAAAAAAAATGCTATAATTTCATGAAGACACATTCCAGTGTCTTCAACACTGACATTCCAGGTGACAACTCTGCTGAACAAGAGGCAGCAAAACCCTTCTTTGTCTTAAGGTGGTGGTGCTGGAAGCAAAACAAACTTCACCTTGGTTTCCCCTCTGATACATTTCACTTCCTGTGGACAAAGCAGAAGTGCCTTGTCTTTGAGCACCAGTATGGCCAGGCTGATGCCTGGTTGGACAGATATACATCACCCCATATTGTGCTATAGATATGCCTTAAGGCTACAGTCTAAAAGTTCTGAAATGTCAGGCTTAAAGAACAAGACATTTAAAAAATATATTATTTATTTATAACTTAAGCCAATGCCCTCTTCCCTTAGTTTTCCTTGATGTTCAGAAGAAGACAATAATATTTAACCTGGCATTTTGAAAAAAATTCATAAGAAAATTGCATATTTTTAAAATGAAAGGATAAAAAGGCAAGCTTGGTGTTAGAACTATTTAAGACTGTGGTACCAGTGTGTATATGGTGGCAGCTTGTGCAAATAGAAAACAAACTAGTGTGTTATTTCAACAATGTAACTACCTTGAATTAAAAAAAAAAAAAATTGTTATAACATACATTTACTGATACAACTATAATTTTCTTCTCCATGAAAGGCTGGTGTATTACCACTGAGCATTCACATAAAGAAAACAGCAGTTCAGTTCAGCAATAAATTTCCTCAGAATTATGACTGTCAGGTCAAGTTCATTACCAGAGAAAGAAACACTTTGTTTGTAATAGAGTATTCCACAAATCACTATATCCATCTCGGATGCAATATAAATCTAGTTAATATTTCTGCTTGACCTCTGTTGCTTTGGGAAGAATATTTTGTCTTGACAATGCACTACACACAAAGGGGCATTTGACCTTTACCTTCTGTTTTCCCTAGAACAGAAAATTTAGGACTCATCTCATGCCCTAAAATATTTATGAATTGTGTTTGTTTAGTGCTCGCACTTTCAGTCAGGATCTGGGTGTCCTTTGATTACTGATCAGATTGAGCTATTGTGACAGGGGTCAGTGCCAGCTTTTCAGAACTGAGTCAGGACAATGCTTATGCACTGAAAACTTTCTCACCTGATGTGGTGAGAGATGTGGCTTGCAAGATGTTTATGCTTCTTTGTCACTTATTAACTTGTTGATTCAGTTGTTACAACTTGCTAGGCAGAATGCTATTCGTCAATAGAATGAATTTTCCTCAAGAAGGATCTTGAGGAATCTCTTGTAATATGTTTCCTGGCAGGAAAAAAAAAAAAAAAAAGTGCATTTTAGTGGATTCAGTGAGACTCATTTCTAGGATTTTGTGGGTTTGGTCTAGGGTTCACAGTCTGCAGACTGCTGACACACCGTGATAAGTGTAAGTAAGTAAGTAAGATAAGTAAGATATGAGAGTATTGCATTAGAAATCCTAATACCTGCTCTGTCTATAAGTTTTGCTTGATCAAAAAACTAGACAGCATCTGATAACAGTTCCTAAAACTAAAAGAGAAAGTTAAGATTCCAGCTCTTATATGCAAATGTGTGTTTTCTCCACCCTGGTGAGGGACATATTTTGATTCTCTTTTTCCGGACATATTTTGATTCTCTTTTTCCTGCCTTTAGCCCCTCAAAGCATTGACTTTTATTTTTTTTTGAGCTGCATGAGAAAACAACTGTACACAAGTAACTGAACCTTTCTTTTAGGAGTCGGAAAATGTGGGTCTGCAAGACCTGAACCTGAGGAACGAGCTGAACAGAGTGATAAGCTTCTGATTTTTCTTACAAATACTCTTGCACTGATGTGTTGCAGGGAGGAGAGACAATTGCCATCAAAGCAAATTGAGTGAGGTTACCAAAATCTTGCATTGCTGTTTAAAAATAAGCATGGCCAAGGGGTTGAGGAAGGTGATTCTCCCTCTCTACCCTGCTCTTATGAGACTTTGCCTGGAGTATTGCGTCCAGTCCTGGGATCCACAGCACAATAAGTATATCACAGGTTGAAAATGTTGATATTTCATTTATGAATAGTAGACTTTTGCATTAAAAGGTGATGGATGAATTAATGTGTTATCAACGTATTTAGAGTGGATAAGTATACTTTTCACTGAATCAATTATGTATGCCAAAGTACATTTTTAAAATATTATTTGACTAGCTAATAATTTAAATCACTGCATACATTATATGTAGAATCTTCTGCTTTTAGAAGCCTAAAGAGAGCCCATGGTCCCTTTACTTCTGTGGATCTCACTAAAATATCGGGAAGCCCACCACATGGATGATCCCAGCAGAACCCGGTCTGTTGGAGCCTTGTGAGCACATGATGTTCCCCCATCTGGTGGAAAAGGTGCATGAAGGTAGGATTATAGTGTGACTGCATATGTTACATGCCAAATGATGTTATGGGCAAAAGAAAAAAATGCAATAAACATATGGGAGTCAAGACTATTGTTAGTTCAACTGATATTTTTGCAGTCTGGTAGTCCAAATCAATCCATTAACACGAAAATAGCCTCACTGGACATACAGCTGAAATTGATACACAGGAAAAAAAGTGGTGTCTGCCTCTCCTCTCAGGTATTGTATTCACCCTTCATGGGCTCCTCAGGGACCAAAGGTGGACCTTCAGTCCTCAAAAGGACACAGGTGTTCCTGAGGAGACATCAATATCCATAAGGAGGTCTCTGACAGGTGGCATATGTATTCTTGGGGGTGTTCCCCCCTTTCCTCAGTCCAGAGTCCTCTTGGGTTTAGTTTGAAATACTTTCTTCTCACAGCTTACCTCCTTCTCAAAGCTTCCATCTAAAGATGAAAAGTTTCAGGGTTTCCCCCCCACATCTGCTAACACAGTCTGTCACACAGTGATGAGCAGTTCTTGAGAACTTGTATCTTGCAATTGTACAGCTTAAACTAACCCAGGCTGGGCAACAGTCAGCTGGCCACTCATCAGTTCCTAAAAGAAGTGAAAACCAGCTCAGGTTTTGGCAAACTCAGACAGGTCCTGAGACCCTGCACTGTCAGGTCCCTCCAAAGCCTGTGGCCTTTTCCTAGCAGTAGCAAAGATGTGTTTATTGGGCTGCACCTACTCTTGTTTATTCTGGCAAATATTCATTTTTACATAACTGAATTTTCAGTTATAAAACATTAGATTGTGGGTAGGTGTTCAAATAAATTGAAAAATGCACACTGAGAGATTTTTCTTAATCTAAACCACTGTTTTGATGTTTATGTAATAAAGGTATGCTGAGAAATCTGATTTTTTATATTTTCTCATTGTTAAAATAGTCTTGATATTACTTATTTATGCTCCTTGAAAATGGATAAAAGTTATTACAGACTTCAGCACTGGAAAATCTTTACAGAGATGCAAAAAGTTAATAATTTTAGATAAAGCAGAAACTTTTTGAAGATGTGAACAGTTGGCATAAATTTGATTTTATACTTGCATGGAATATTTTGTTGGAGATTTACAAGCTAAGTATATTTATAATATGCTTTAGCTTTTTATTAACATTGCTATGTTTGTCCTTCTTACACACTTAGAGGCTTGTACAAGTACCATGAACTTAAAGTATGCTTCATTGTCCTTATATTCACAAAAAAGACCCCTCTGAGACTTTGAAAAAACACTAAAATTCTGTGTAGGCAGGATCATTTACTTACAAATGATGTTTGCCTTTCAAACATTTGCATAGCTGCCACATTTGATGGCATTGAGTTCAAGCAAAACCAAGAAGAGTGTCAGAAAAGACATTACTAACTCTAGATAGATACACTTTATGACTGTTTTTAAAAAAGGCAAAAATTGTTTCAGTTTCAACAAATTGTAAATCTTAAATGGAATCCTAAAGTACATAAGTATTTAGAGATTCATTTTCTCAATGAAACAAATTAATAAAACATTAAAACTTCATAGCATATAAACAGTTACAAGATCGTATATTTAGTTTAAAATTCTTATGCAATGGTGTTTAAATGTTAAATTTTTTCTATTATCTTTTAAAAATATACAAGAAGACTTTTCAAATACATATGTGGACTTACACACACGCACCAAATTCTATAGATAAATTAAACTGAAATGTTGGTAAGGAATGGAAATGCACTACTTAAAATATTTTTATTACTGTAAACCATTAAACTGAAGCCTTGAAATACCATAATACATTTTGATTACCAAGACTGTGACCTAATATTTAATAAATTGATTAACAGAAGAAGGAATCTAGACCAGTTTCAGCTGGCTGGCCAGTGTAAAGTGGATCCATACACAATGTAGCTGGAATAGTACAATGTGATATAACATGATCAGACATAATCTCAGATGGAAAAAAAATCAATAAATATTAGGATTCCTTAATTCATTTTAGTTAGTATACACTTAAGTATTTCTGTAATTCTTATTCTCTTATTATTACTAGGACTTGAAGAAAGCAAAATAAGTTAGTTATAAATCTGATTAGAGATGTGAGAACAGCTATCTTGGCAAGTGGATTAACAGATCAGACTTCATAGTGTAAAAATCTGGGTTAAAGCAGAATACTTTAATGACTTGGGGGAAAGTAAACTTCATAGGTCATAATAAAACATCATATGATATCTATTACATAAACCAAAAGACAGCTGCACCATATCTGAAATTAATGTAGCAGAATTATTAATCATTCAATACTTTTCACAATCAGGTTATATGATTTATGGAAACCATCAAACAATGTATAAATGAGTAACAAAGTTATAACTCATATTTATAACTTAGAAATTAGTTAAATGATTTCTAGAGATACATGATTTATAAACCTAACGTATGATTTAGTGTAGGTGTCAGTCCACTATTAAGAAAATCTGAGATACAATTTTCTGTTTTCAAGACCAGCTGCTAAAGTACTTTTTAAAAAAACAACGAGTATATCATATGTAACAGCAGTATTAATACTGCTCCCATCCTAGACTGTGGAAACTGTGTGGAAAACTCTCACCTACATAAACAATTCCTACTTCTGTGAGAAAAAGCAGATTTGGTAATGCGGATGAAGGAAAACACCATACCGGGCTATATCAACGGGGATTGAGGGAAGGGATTATTCCCCTTTACTCAGTGCTTCCCGTGTCTGGAACTGAACTTGAGTTCAATGGAGAAGAGCCCTCAACCAAGATGGTCAGGAACTGGAGGAGGTGCACTGTGAGGAGAGGCTAGGTGAGCGTGAGTGGCACACACCAGAGAGGAGAGAACTTCCGTGGGCCAGGGTGGGGATGCTAAGAGAAGCCTGCTACAGTCTGTGAGGGGATTATCAAGGATGCTGAGGTAGACTTTGTATTGAAGTGCTCAAGGGGAAAACAAGAGAAAACTAGCCACAAACAGAAACAGGGAAACTTCTGACAAGATATAAGGGGGAATAAAGTCCAGTACTATAAGAATGTCTTGGTATTAACACAGGTTTCTTAAAGAGGTTATGGAATCTTCACCCTTGGAAATTTTCATTATTCAAAGCCCTGAGTATCTTGGTGCAAATTCAGAGGCATCTCTGCTTTAAGCATGGGCCTGGATTAGAGAAATGCCAAGGGCCCTTAAAAAACTCAATGTGTAGCTGACCTATAATTCTGTGTTCTTCCCCTGTTTTGAAATGTTTCAGTATTCAGTATTTTTATTTTCCTGCAGTAAAACAGAAATGAAAGTTTTTCAAGAAAGGAAAATAGACCACTAGTTGGGTAGCATACTGTCTCCAGGCTCTTTGGTGACCAAAGGTCTTGGGATTTTTCATGCTTGAATTGAAAGAAGGATTAGAGTCAAAAAAGGCACTGATATTTTAGTAAAGTTATGTAAATATAACAGTTTGATATTTGAAAAGCAAGCAGTGAAAAATGTAAAAATTCTTTAGTCCAAACTAAAAGAATGAGAGAACAGTAACATATATGTTCTTCACTGCAACACTTGAGGTTAATCAAGTTTAAGTGACTAGAGATTATTAAAAGGAAATCAGGAAGTGGGGGAGTAGACTGGATGAGGCATGGGCCAATAACAAGAATTAATTCTGCAGCTGACAGCTTTCGCTGAAATTGTGTTCAGACAAGTAGAGGCCAATGAGTTATGATTAGTTTCTGATTCAGCAGAAATCACCAAGGAAAGATAAAGAGTTTTGGCCTCAGTGTCTAAGCATATGTTAGACACAGGTCAGAGGGGCTGTACTAATTCTGAGTCTCTGGGTCTGCTTTGGGTCCACTGGTTTTGCTTCATTGAGGGTTGATGCAAACAAGGAACATAAGAGTAGATTAAGGGTGTACTTCTAGTTTGTAACTAGCAAACATTTCTATGATCAGGATACGGATTTAGAGTTCAGCTTAAAGTACAAGCCAAGAGGAATATATGATATGGATTTATCGCCTTTTGAAGGCTAAATTGAATACTGACACAAACAGAAATAATCCATAAAAATGTAGTTCTGGAGAGGGCAGAATTGCTCTTCATCAGATTTCTAAGATGTTATTAAGAACTGAAGCCAAGTAAATTTGACCTTTGTACCAGACAAATTGACAGAAGATACAACAAACACTGGAAGGGGTAAATATATGGATAAATAAAATGTGTTGTGGATTCAGATAATGCAGTTCTTTTTCAAAAGGTTTTTAACAAAGTTTTTTTTCAAGACTCTCAAAGAAAAAAAAACCTGTCATGGTATAAAAACAAAAGGGAACTATAAAAAGGAGAGCTACATGGGAATTTTGTTTTTCAAAATCTGAAAGAAAAACATCTAAAAGAGTAAAATCTCTGCAGACACAATGAAGAGTACTTAAAGACACTGTTCTGGATGTTCTGAAGAGTATATACCACCTATCAAACAAAGACTGGAGAAAGTCCAGAAGGAATATGACAAGGGCAAGGGAGGTCATAAGAAGCAAGAAAGCTTTCAGAAAATCTTCTTTCTAACCAAATGAGAAAAATGGAAAAATTCATACACTTCAGTTGGAAAAAATAAGATGAACAGTAAAATATTATGGGAGATGTGCTCAGGTTTTTCAGCAGTCATGCCAACATGCAGATCTCTACACCTAAAGTGTATGGTTAAACTCTGCCTAGATTGTGCCTGAAATCACCGTCTCCTCATTACAATGCCTTCTGAAGCCACATAGTACAGCTAGTAATGGTATGTTGGTGTATCGTGGCATATGCTGAACTGTTAATTACAGTGTGTAATACCTCTCAATATCTCCCACTCTGTGGGGAGGAGTGGAAAATGTCTTTTCCAGGTTTTCTCTTTCTTTGTCTTCAGAAGAAGCCCAGAGAAGGTACCAGGAACTACAAGCTGATTACACATATAGTTGTTCTGGAAGAACTCAAAGAAACTAAATTTTTTAAAAGAGCAGAAAGTAGAAATCTTACCTATTTGGGAATAAACAGCGCAGTTTTTTCACAGTTCACAGTTTGCAAAAACAAAACTTTGCTTCATAATTGATTTGACTTCTTGAAAGAAGTTCTTATCTTCTTAAAGCCGTTTGTGGATAATTCATCTCTTAAATGTTAAAAGAGAGGAAGTAAGAATTAACAATCTTGCACAAAGGAAGGTCTTTGCATGAATTTGTGGTATGAAGAGAGTTTTTTTTACATATTGATTTGGAGAAATTTTGGAAAGTGAGATAAAAAGTTTGCTGGTGATAGGAAGATATTCTGGAAAAGTTAAATCTCAAGAGTAAGATTTGATAATGCAGGATGTCTGAGAGATAAAGTGCCAGTCAGAATTCAAAGTTGATAGATGTAGCAGCAATACAATCTGTTTGCCATTTCACTGCTGGGTGAGAAAATTGTTAAGTGTTCAGAAACAGTGACAGGCTTCAAAGAAATTAGGAACTTAGCAAAGACATAAAAATGCAATTGCAGGTATCTTTTTCTGAAAACATCATCTTCCTCATTAGAAGAGACAAAAATGGAAAATAGAATTCTGAGAATTATTATGGATTACATAAAGAACATCAGTATGACATAATATTCCTGTATTTTGAATGTGGTATGCAGTTATAATTATATCATACAAAGATTATATTTTAAGATTTTGACTAAGGAAGTAGAATGATCAAACCTGTGCAACATGATTTTACATGGAAAAAACCCCACATTTCAGCCTAGAGGAGAGTAATTGAATAGTGGCATGAAAAAAAAAAAATATTACTAAAAAGGGAACAGGAAGAAACTTCTCTCATTGTAAGGAAGGTTAACACCTAATGAAAGGATGTAGCAGCATATTTAGAGCAAACCATGTTTTTCTTTCACAGTATGCTAATTCTGTCTTGGATCTCTCTGCTACTGTTTGTTTTCAACATCAAGGTGTAAATAGGCACTTCCATTGATGGTCTGGCAGCAACTTGCAGAAGAGGAAGTTCATGATCAGAAGGTGGGAAGGCACAGCAGAAGAAGTTACCCTGTTAGTGATCTGGTAACAACCATGAAGAGTGGATTTTAGACTACACAAAGATTCGGGCTGGACAGACATTATTTCTTTGGCATAAATCTGTAGCCCAAACTTCACAGGAAAAAAAAGGTCAAAGCAAAGCTCTACAGAACAAGGACAAGGTTTCACACACGTGAAATGTAGCCATTTAAAAGCTACAGCATAGTTCAACCCATGCATCCAGATTCTTTGTGGAGTAATTTTGGAGAAAAACACCTCTAGGGCAGAGGAAACAAAGTCACTTTACTTAGTGTGGGTATGTAAAATGTAGAGAAATTGACACTGTCCCACTGTCTCCAAAGTGGAGAGACATGGTCTTGAAGACTGGGCCACTCTGTGGATTAAAAATTATCAGGATGTACTCACTCAAAGAGTTGTGGTCAGTGGCTTGATGTCCAAGTAGAAGCCAGTGACAAGTGGCATTCCTCAGGTGTCAGTATCAGGACTGGCACACTGTAACATCTTTGTTGGCAGCATGGACAGTGGGTTTCAGTGTAGCCTCAGCAAGTTTACCAGTAACACGAAGCTGTGAGGTACAGTCAACATGCTGGAGGAAAGGGATGTTATCCAGAGGGACCTGGACAGACTGGAGAGGGGGGGTCTGTGTGAACCTCATGAAATTCAACAAGGCCAGGTGCAAGGTCCTGCACCTGGGTCAGGGCAATCCCAAGCACAGGTATAGGCCAGGTGGGGAACTGATTGAAGAGGACTTGGGGGTGATGATGAAAATCTCAATGTGACTCATCAGTGAATGCTTGCAGCCCAGAATTCCAGCCTCATCCTGGACTGCATCACAACAGGCACAACCTCCAGTTCGAGGGAGGGGATTGCCCCCTCTACTCTGCTCTTGTGAGAACCCTCCTGGAGCACTGTGAACAGGTTTGGGGCCCACAACACAAGAAAGACATCGACTTGTTGGAACAAGTCCAGAAAAGGCCATGAACATGATCATAGCACTGGAGCAGCTTTCCTGTGAGGTGAGAGTTGGGGTTGGTGAGCCTAGAGAAGAGAAGGTTCAAGGGAGACGTTATAGCAGCCGCCCAGTACCTAAAGGGGGCTTACCAGAAGGCTGGAGAAGGATTTTTGAGGACATGTAGGGATAGGACAAGGGGGAATGATATAAAGCTGAAGGAGGGTAGGTTTAGACTAGATATTAAGAAGAAATTCTTTACTGTAAGGGTGGTGAGGCAGTGGAACAGATTTCCCAGAGAGGTCGTGGGATCCCCATCCTGGAGATGCTCAAGGCCAGGCTGGAAAGGGCTCTGACTAACATGGTCTAGTGGGAGGTTGGAATTAGATGATCTTTACTTTCCCTTACAACCCAAGTCATTCTATGACCCTAGGTACCTTGCAAAGTGATTAATTTTATGTTTCTTTTCAATTTTTAAGTGTGATTGGAGGAATATTTTTAATATATAAAATATTTCAAGGTCACCTGCTATTTCTTATTCTTTTGTTATTTATTTTTTAATTAGGACCCTGACTGAGAGAGTTCAATTTTCAGGGCTATCCTAACAAAGCCAGCTTGCAATCCACGTTTTCCAAGATTTTATCTAGTAACAGGAGATACTTATTTTCAATGCAAACACAATAAAAGCAAGCAAGACGTTCCAAACCCTGGTATTTGACTAACAACTGCTACAGTTTTCATCAAACAATAGTTGTCCATTGTTCTGAAAAGCTGTTTTTAGCGTAAAGAAGTGATTGCTAAACTGAGCTACTTCCGAATGATTCATAGTAATTAATGTTGTTGAGCAGCTGAAGATGTTTCTCCAGTACTTCAGGAATTATTTTTGCATTTTCATTAGACAGTGATTGAACGGAAGACAAAACCTTTTATCAGCTTGAAACTATCATCACCATCCAGATAAGTATCTAATTCCACATAAATAATTCTTTAGCATCCAAATTCTTTTTCGGTTCATTTGGTTTTAGTCTGATCCTGAACACAAAATTCAGGTCCTTCAAAGTTCAATTATTTCTTTCTATGTTATGTAATTCATCTTATCATAATCATAAAATAAGAAATAACACCATCACTGTTTTACAGCTAAACTGTCAGGAAGGAGTGTCTTTGCTTGTGTAAAGATCCTTGTGCAGCTATAATCCTCACACATTCCAGGAAAGTATTTGTAATAATCAACAATGCATTCTATTTTTGAAAGGCTGGTAAAAGATTCAGTCCATCGAAATATGTGAATGGATATCTCTTTTCTTTTGTGCAGTCAAACAGTCTCAAACATTAGTGTTTTAAAGGCCAGTTTTGATCAAAGAAGGGATGAATGCCCTTTTTGGGGCCACATTTTAGTATGACTGCAATACATAGTGTGTGAACTGGATTATTTGATAGAAATATTTATTTTAAAATTAAAATTTTAAAATTCCCTGTTATTATACTGATGATGTTCCTGACATTTTCAACTGTAAGTCCTCAAATATTTATTGTTCAAACCAAAAGTTGCATTCTCTTCTGGATTTGGTTTTTCTAAAGTGTGTTACTGTTATATAACTGGTTTATGTTCCTAAAATGTTCCTAAAATGTCTCCCACAGTAAAAATGGCTTTGAGTTTTAAAAATTTTTTATATTTTTATTCTAATTCAGTGAATACCTTATTTAGTTCTTTTAATTATCATTACTAGTTTACCACTGGATTTATGGATTTATCTGGAATAGTTTTAGCCATTTTTTCAAAGCGTGTGTTAGAAAATGTCATGAATGACCTTCCTTATGTTACCTTACAAAAGACAGAACTGTTGGATTGCTTCTCTTAAGCTGTTGATCCTAGAAGCATATGGAGAAATTACACAGTGCAAGCTTTATACTTCATCACCTTATCAGCATAATGAAAGAGTGCATTAAGCATTCAACCAGGACTGCAATCCAACAGCTACACCTTGGGGGTGCTGACTCAGCTTCTACAGTGCAAGATGGAAGCAGAAGATTATAATCTATGTATTAAAAGATGTGCTGCAGTTAGTGGAGAATAAGGAAAATAAAAATGTTCTTACCAGCTTTAAAAAATGTGCTCAGCTTCAAAAGAGAAAATTAAAGAGGGTGCTAGTGAGTCGTTAGAAAACAATCAACTGTGCCATCAGCATTTCAGGTGAAACATGTGAAGAAAAACTACTTAAAAAATAGGAACTGATTTCAAGTTTTTACTTTGGCTATACAGTCCATATGGAAAAACACAGGAGAGTATGTAAATAAAAGGAAACAGGCTGGGACAGAGAAAGGAAACAGCCATAATTTTTTCCCCTGTATTTAGGATGTTTGATAGGCTTTTGCTTGATTTGGTTGCTTTTTATATCTTAAGATTTCCTTGTGTACACTAGTACTTTATTTATTCGATTGTATAACAGTTTTATCTTTCACTTTTAGATAGTTTTATGTGTGACTTTGTACCTAGGCATAGTTTCAGTGAAGGAAACTATCCTGGCTATCAAAGTATGGGTTTAACAGACTGAGAGTACATTCTAAGGTTTTTCCCCACAGCTGGCTTGCTTTGACTTTAACTGAATAACATCTTAGAAATTTTTGAAGCTAAAATTTTGGACCTGTAAGTAATATCTCACTGATTCCCAGGGGAATCTATGAATAGCAATCTTATACTTTTATTTAGATACTGATTTTACCTTGCATGTGTTTTACGGTAAGATTGTGGATGCTTATATTAGTCAATGAATCAAATTCCCATAATACTTTGCTATTCAGGATTAGGACTGGCTAAATTTATGACCTCTAGCCTAGCTGATTCTTTGGGGAACTCATTAGCCTGTGTATCTAGAAATGCCTTTTATAGCAAATGGGACTGATTTGTACATCCTGCCATTTTCTGTATTCTTCTTTTAAAATACCACCTCTCAAAGCAGTTACCAGAAAAGACCTATGTGATTGATATTTGAAGCCACTGGTATTTCTGTTTTCAAAGATTAAGCAGGTGGGAATTATGCAAATCTGTAGGAATTAGTGAACTGTAGGCTTCAAAGAGGGTATAAACTTGAGTAGCTAATTGCACATTATGGACTTACTGTATTTTTGCTGTCATATCGTAGGGGACAAGAGAGCAGAGGAGCCAAGTAACACATCTATCTACTGGTTAATTAGTGTCTTGATCAATAAATTGGTTGAGCTGAATGTGAATGGTTTCTTGAAACATTATTAAACCAATTATACTAAACAGTCAAGATTTACAAATCTGTTTGCTGTTTAGTTTTCATATTTAGAAATGAAATAAAAAAGTCAGGAAATTATGCAAAACCTGAAGGATACCAGAACAAATTCAATGATGCTGTGTTTCACTTTGTTAAAAGTCAGCAAGATCCAGTAAATTCAGTAAGGTTAATGGACTTGAACTTGAGTAGGAAGAAAAGTAGAAAGAAATATTTTAATTTATGATTAAGGAAGTAATAAGACCACAGAAACCTGCCTGAAAAACATTTCCACTTTATTCTAAATAATATGATAAAAAAGAAGATCATAATAAATTATGTAAGACGAAATTCTGTCTTACTGAAATTAAAGTGAGGCTTGCCCTCTACCGAGGACAAAATCTTATTCCTAAGAAGAGTTAACACTTGTGAACATGTTTATCTACTTTGCAAATCAAAAGTAGACTTGTAAAAATATCTCACTGTTCTTTTGAGAGGTCATTGAGGCTGTTCTCATGGCAAATGAGAAATCACCCCCTCCTACTTTGAGTGACACCCAAAAGCACAGACTTCATTTTTTTTCAACTACCTAATTCTGGTAAATGTGAAGGGTAGATTGCTTTAGGTACTACTTTCTAGGTATAATGAGAAAGGCCAGAAATTCAATTCAGTTCCCAATTATGTACCCTGTCTTTTTTTGATGTTTTTCATTAAAATTACTCTTTTAGGACATTCTGTTATACAAATACTAGTGCTATTGCTACTATTGCCAGCACTATGATTACTAAATGGCAAAGATAATAAGCTTAAATTTAAGAAAACTCAAAACTATAAAGAAGATAAGACATACACCACTGTATATTCTCTTAAAAAATATTTTCTAGCTTTTGATCACTGGCTTTTTTAATTACCTTAAGACATCAGGCTCCCATTGGGAAACTGAGTGTTAGACATGTTAATTGTGTCTACTAGCTTTTTCAAGATAAAAAAAGCCCAGAGACATCATGAGTGTTTTTCCTCCTCACCTTGCTTAGGAGGAGAAGAGGCAGAATTTATAACACATTGATGTTGCTGTGGCCATAATTTGTATAAAATATACATTGGTACAAAAAATATTCAGACTCAAAATAAGCACTGAAAACCACCTGTTAATGGTGATGCAGAATATTACATATCCAAGAACCACACACATGGCCAGCTAAGACTTACGTGGCTGGTAAATAGGTACAGGTACAGGCTGAGGAGCTGAAAAGTGGGGAAAATTACTGTGTGCAGCACGTGCTGTTAGAGGCACCTTGGAGCCTGGGGGTCACAGTCTGCACATGCTATGGTGGATCCTGGGAATGTGACTCAGCAGCACCTGTATCAGTCTGCTCTGAAAGCCCACTGAGTCACATGTAAATCGAAATGCTTTGACACCCTTGAAACCAGTCTGGCTTTAAAGGCCAGCTTTAAAGAAAAAAATTATGGGTTTGAATCCATTTGTCAATATGTATTATGGCGAAGTTCTGGAGACAAGGTCTGTACTTTCCACTGGACTGGCAGTTATTTCCCTTTCTCTTCTGCTTAGTCATGAATGGTTGGTTATTTAAAGTAAAAAAAATATAGGTTAGAGAATTGTGCTGTCAATATCTGCAATCATTTGAAAAAAGCCATTTAACATTCTTGTGTTTTCGACTCTATCCAAAAGAAAAAAGGTCTGATGTGGCATTAATTAATCTATGGTTAAAAAAGATATTAACATATTTTTTATCCTTAACTATGGAAGAAATTGGCAAAACTTTATAAATCTGAGGACTAAATTCTTGGGTTTATAGCATGTATGACTACTTTAGGATAAAGCTTAATGTAGCTTGCTCACTCAAAAGAAAGCAAAACTCTTGACATTGATACAAGAAGGAAGGTGAAAGGTCAACTGATTTGTCTCTATACTGTACAGATTGGAAAAAAGAGATCCAGTCATCACTTTCAAGTTAATATTGTACCAAGTGAAGGTAGGTTTCTGGATACTAAACAGATACAAAAGTGCCCATAATTTGTATGAAACCTAATTGTCTATGCCTAAAATTAAATGTCAATCCTATTAGAAATCCAAAAGGTTGTATAAACTGTACTAAAAAGCATTAGTGGTGGGTCTATAAGGTAACATTGTCAAGGATTGCCTGGCATATGTGTTTGACTTTTTATTTGAAGGTGGAAGTAGTGCAAATATTTAGGATATTCCACTTTGAGATAAAAATCTAACTGCTAGATGTATGATGGTCCTAAATGTATTGAAAATAGTATTGGAACAAGGTGGGTGAGAAGATTGTGCCATCACTGTGTTAGTAGACTTAAACTCAGGCATCTCCTTGCTTGTACACGACAGAGGTCCAAAGTTACAAAGGTAAAAGTGAAGGTATCTAGCATTATCGTGGGATGTGAGGTACTTGTGTTAAGCCATCACTGATTTCAGACTGTGTATGTGGAAAAATCCAACCTTATAAACCACCAAAGCTTAATCTTTTCCTGGAAAAAAAAGAAGAAAAATCATAGAAACCAGATTTAGGAAATTAATTCTCAACCCTAGAAACATTTGTTTCAAATCACTCAAAATATGTGGAGTCACAGGATCACATGTAAGGTCCAACCTACTTTTGGGCACTCAGAGCAATGGCCAGTTGAGTTTTGAATATCTTCAGGGTGGAACATACACAGACTCTCTGAGCACCTTTTCCATTTTTTGACAACCTATAGAGCTAAAAATATTCTCTATAACAGGGCATAATTTCAACTTTTAAATTATCCATTGCTTCTTCTCCTTTCATTATGTATCTCTGAACAGTGTGGTTCTAACACCTCTTCACCCTTTTTTTGAGTAGCTGTGGATGTATATTAAAAAAAAAAAAAAAAACAGGGAAAGAAATTAAAAAGAACCACACATGAAAGACCTCAATATATAGGAATTAGATGAACTGGATACTCTCTGTGCCTATCTCAGCTTGTGATTCCATCACTAAATTCTTCATATTGACTGAAGGCCCATGCAAGCACAGAGATAGTACAAAGAAGAACCCTTTTATTAAGAAGTTTTTTGTGTTCTGCCTCTTTCCCTTTCCTTTCTTTTCCTCACACTTCATCATATGTCTGTGTCACCTGCAGGGGCTTGGCTTTTTTTCTAAATCACTGTTCCAGAAGAAAAATGAGAGACAGAGTGCATTTTGTTGGCCTCATGGTAATAATCCTTCAATGAGAGACTGTGAGCAGTTTCTCTGGGAAAGACAGATGTCTTAAATGAGCTGCCAGATGGGAAAAAAAAAAGAGTAAAAAGAAAAAAAAAAAGAGAGACATATGTTGAGCATGTAATACAAACTTGAATTTGTACTATGATAATATACATATCTTTCATATTGAAGCCTCTGAAACGTCTATTTATGCATATGCCAGGTCCAACTGTAATATCAGTGATTAGTATTATCTCCACTCACAGTATCAGTCTGTTTCATGTAAGGAGACTTCACACTGATTCTGCTTTAGCTCTTAAGTATTTTTAGCAAGAAAAATAGAGCAAATTAAGAATTATGCTGCCCCTGCAGGTGCGCCTTCCCTTCCCTTCCCTTCCCTTCCCTTCCCTTCCCTTCCCTTCCCTTCCCTTCCCTNNNNTCCCTTCCCCTCTTCCTCTCCTTGTCTCTTTAGTAATATCATGTATTATTTTGTGGGGGGTTTTTGTGGAGTTTCCCAGTCCTATTCTTTTAACCTTATCAGTAGAGTCATCAATAGCTGTATTTGTGTGGATGTTTCTGATTTATTGCAAAGACCAAATTTCCTTTGAGAAGACCAAGAACTTGAGCAACCTAGTATGTATAGGCCCTGATTTGAAGCAGACATTTATATTAGTGTGCTGGAAGGAGTGAGCACTGGTATTTTGTGTTGTAGAAAAAACCAGAATACTTAGGATTTTATCTATTCTATTTTCTCCTAAAACCTATGAATGAAAATTTTAAAAAAACCCCGAAAAACCAAAAAAACCCCAAAAGAGTTCCACATATAAAATTTCTCTATAAAGATTCATCTGTACAAAAGAAAGAAATTTATTGGCCCACAGTCTAATTGCCTAAAATAAATTCTGAATGATGATTACAAATTTACTCTCACAGAAAATTTACAGTGTTCAAAGCAAGCAATGGCACTCAGAGTTCTGACAACAATATAATAACTAGTAATATAATTACACAACAATATGTAATTGAATCATAGGTAGGGATAGTGCTCAAGATCTTCTTCTGTAATGATCTGTCAGCAGAAGATATCTTTCTAATTTTATCAGGTAATCAATTTAGCAGAAAGAAATCAGGAAGCTGAAAAATGCTGGTTATAAATGTGTTTTCTGTAACATCCTTTCCACCAAACAAAATAATAAATAATTTAAATATGCTTAAATTCTGATCTTCATTTGGTATTGTTATTTCAATAAGTAACTGGTAGAATATATAGCCATATGATTACATCAAAAGGTTTACGAGGAACATTTTAATTTTCTTAGTGGAAAACTAAATAGCCGTTGTATATATACTGTTAACATTCTCCAAATATTAGCAACAGTACCTTCTTTTCTTAATTTCTGTATTGTTTTATTCTCTTATGACTTCATATGTGATGACAAAAGAAATAAGAAAAAATAAATTTAAAAAAATTAAGGTCTATATCACATTTTACTTAGAGTTCACTTTGCATTTTGTTTCTTTCTGAGCCAAGTAACATTACAGTAGAACCAGATTTTTCTCTCAGTATTTCTTGAGGCAAATCAGTGTTCTGAATAAGAGAAATGGATGGTTTTGATCTAAGAAAATAGAACTGTTTTACAAAGTGAGGACGAGTATCTCAATAACTGTGAAGAAATAGCTGTAGAGCAAAGGGCAAGATCCTCTCATCATTTGAAGTCTTTGGGGAATATCATTCTCACTTAGATGAGCTCTTTGGACAAGCTCTACAGCAAATTTTGGAATGAAAAAAAGGAAAATATTTTACTGCCAAGAAAAGGTCAGGATGTTTAATACAGTAGCAGTAAAGGATGCATTCTATGTTTCAGAGAAGCACAATTATTTTTATTTCAAGGTGTGATGTGTCAGGTGCATATCATCTTTTCTCACTCTGACTATTATATTATACCAGAAACAGGCAAGACAGCTCTGCTGTTCTCCTGGTTACTGACAAGTTTTATTTCTTTATTTGACATCAGCGGTATTCACTCTATTTTGGTTCTTTTGGGAGACCAAACATGCACATCGTAATGACAAGACTTTGTGGGTTTTACTGGAAATAGCGATTCTACTCCTTTCCAACTTACATGATATTTTCATGTATTTTGAATTTATCATTCAGGAATAAAATTAAGTGATAAACGAAGACAAACTTTACCACTAGATATACCACCATGCTTTAAATTATTATACTGTACCTTAAATAGCTTCTTGCAAAACTGACAGACTGATAAAATAAGAAGGAATGCAAAAGAAATTTGTATTCCATAAGAAAAAATAATAATCTATGAATGTTAGCTGTAATAAGAGTGAGGTGTTGGGGTTTTTTAGTTGTGTTTATGTATATTGAAAACTGTAACAGATTTTCTACATTACAGGAAAACAGCTTTTGACTTAGAATTTAGAATGTAAAAGAACATATTCTTTTATGGTTTTCATGGTTTTAACTGTTGTACCATAGCAAATACTTAAAAAAAAAAAAGAGCGAGCAGAAGGAAGGATTGGTATATTTAATCTGGAGACAATGTTTTGTTTTGGAGAAGGAAAACTAGTGAAGCAGCTATTTTTAGATCTGAATTCAACTGATAGGAAAGAGCTGGTTGAGACTTGAATGCAGAAGGTTGAGACTTGAACGTAGAAGGTAGTTTAAATGCAAGTCATTACAAAAGATCAGAGAACAGCCTTCCAAGAAGGAAGAAAGTGTGAGAAAAGCATTGAGAGAAAACTGGGCTTCCAATAAGCAGACTTTAGCAAATTCAGGTATGGAATGTAATCTAAGGAACATATTGCAGTATAATTAATATCTAAAACAGTCTCTTCAGAGTGCAACACTAAACAAGCCTGGTGTCAGGTAAAGGCAGAAAGACTGAGAGAGACTCCTACACCAGAAAGGCATTGAAGCATACTGGAAACCAGCACATGTCTAAGAATAATTTTGCAAAAGAACAGAACAAATTTATAGAGATAAAATTGGAAAGAATAGGGAGAAAAATTACTTTAAATTAGCAAGACATGTAAAAAGCACCAAAGAATAAGTTCTGTAAGTGCATGAGAAATAAGAAAAATTCAGTGCTTATTTCTGAGCAGAGCACAAAATTGTGTTTTAAGTCTGCATGAGCATGCATTTCTATATAAATATTAGCACAAGGAACAAATTTTTTCACTAGCAACTGGTAAGATTTTCAGATGAACAATCTCAAGGAGATTTGAAGCTGTATTTTTTTTCTGTGATAGACCTAGCAGTTTAGTGAGGATATTAAGTAAAAGACTTTCAAAACTGAGGCAAATTAGAGAAGGATCAATTAAGGAGTGGTTTTCCCAAACAGTGAAACTATTCCTCAGATATGATCGAATAATTCATGTATTAAAAAAATGACATAGAGTATTACTGAGAAACAATAAAGTGTAAAAGGTAGTGATATGAATACAAACACTTAAAAATATCTGCATCTACCACATCAGGATTGCAGCTGGTCCTGCAGTGGGTGCAGGAGATGATCAAACCCTCCTTTTCTCACAAAGAAACTTTATCTTCCACATATTCATAGTACTTATAATACTGCTGTGACTCTTGGGAATGGTTCTGTGCAGAGCCAGGAGCTGTATTCAGTGATCCTTGTGAGTCCCTTCCAACTCAATCTATTCTGTGATCTTGTGACTTTTTGATTATCCATGTAACTGCCTAATCTTATCCTGAATCTTTCCAGACATTGTTGCTTATTCCTTGTCTCTAGTTATTTTTATCTTTGGACTTTCTTGGTTTTGGTAATGTCATTAGAAGTAAAGCACAGATGCAAATATGAGCTGTTCAAACTGTATGTTTGAGCTTGCAGTGACCTGCTATGTGTATGATATTAGTGTTCAACTGCATAGTATACAATTGGGATTTCATGTCAAAGTTCCCTTGCAGATTGGCTTACAGATAAGGGAAAAAACATTGTGGATCTTGTTCCTGTTTCTTTCAGGAAACAGAAACAGTGTTCACAACTTACGGTTTTGTTATTGTGGGGTTTTTTTTAAAACAGGTTGGTTTTTTTTCCTGGAGTTAGAGGCACAAAACAGCAAAATTCTTAGGATTCTTAAATCTAGTCAATTTCTACACAAAATATCTTGAGTTTTACAGATGATTCATATGACTGAGACAATCATTTGTTTTATGGTCCAACTTGGAGAGCAAAACTAGCAAATTTTGCCTCTGTTATGAGTAAAACTGAATTAAAGGTGAGCAGCAATAAGTAAAATGGTCTCTCAACATGGGTAGAAATTCATTTCACCGTAGTTGATTTATATTAATTTTATTCATTATGTGATGGGACTCAGAAGTTGCTATGACCTTTGAGGTCAATGCTTGTTATAGACAACTTGTTATACTGAGTACAGCAAAGCTGTCATCAAGGCTTTAATGTTAAAAATGTTTTTATTTGTATAGATAAAACAAGGGGGTTTTAAAAGATTTTTTTTTTTATGACCAGGAGAAATAATAAAAAAATATTAGTAGACAAGCTACAAAAGTAATGCTAACTCCATAAAGTGTGTTCTAAGTTCTTAGAAGGAAGAAGTTGCCCAGAAACCTGGTTGAGTTTGTTGGAAAATCTCCCTGCTCTTCCAAGTCTGCCCTACTCATTTGGTTCTAGGTGCAGTGCTGGCAACAGCTTACATGTTCAGACCCCTTTTCCTCTGCCTGTTCCATCTCAGCCCTCTCAAAGCTTTCAGGTTCAGCTTTTGCTCATCTTCCCCACAGGGGGGGGAGGTGAGACCACGTTCAGAGGGGAGTGGTCAGGATAGGGCAGTCGATGGCCTCATCCATTGTTGCCCAGCCACATCCTCTGAAAAGAGCATTCCATCAGAAAATTGTCACCCTTCAGAGTTTGCACTGCTACTCCTTCCACTTGAAAGGAGTCAGGGATTTCATGTGATATAAACAGGGCTTCCCCATATAAGCAGAAGAAACATCTTCAAAATTAAATCCACCGAGCATTGCAAAAGCTCTCAGTACCGCTTTTCAGACTTTAAAATACGTTCATACACTGATGCACTTCACTTTGATATCATCTGTATTATTTCTATTACCTACAGCAGAGACAGGTTAGCCTTTCAGTTGACAGAAGAACTATTGTACTTTCCTTCACAAGCCCACAAATTTTACTGAGTAATTAAGGTTTGATTCTGTGAGCTGAAATAAATGAAAATTTTCTTTTCATATAATAGCTATAATGAGAATCCTGCTCAGCCATATCACTGTAAGGAGAGCAGACTTCTGATAACATCAGTGTTCGAGGCAAATCTCTTTCTAAAGAGGAAACAAGGTTAGATGGAGCCCTGCTGGAAACCCTCTCATTTGCCATGATGCCAAACATCAAACTACAAAATCATTTTACTCTCATTATTAACTTTTGCGAGAGATGTACTGCTTTCCACTGAGCTGTTTTCAAGTCAGTGGGGGAAAAGAGAGATGGCTTTATCAGCAGAGAAGGAGATGAAGAGAATTAAAGGAAATTTGATGAGGTGTAAACAAAGTAGCAGCTTGAGCTGGAGGGTGAACTGCAAATTGCAAGATGGTAGTGAGAAAAAGAACAGTTTGCAAAATTAGCTTAAAAACTGTTAAACATCAAAACAAACAACAGGACATTTTTAAAGCTTATTTAACCAATAAGTTTAAATTGTATTTAAGTCAAGACAGCAAACAAAAATATTTCATCCATAAAGTACAATACAGTTGCTTCCTGAGATTCCCCTCACACTTCAGGGTTAACTCTAGCATTGTGCCAAATATTCTACAGTACTCTTGCGTTGAAAAGTGAAAAATTGGAGCTTGTGTATTTTAGATGCCTTCAACTAGATTTAGAGTTATTAAAACATGATTGGAAACAAATTGCTTGGTGGGATTTCACTCTGTTGCAGATTTTGCTGGTTTGGGTTTTTTTTGACAGAACATTAATTGACACAGCTTAAGTAGATGACTTTGCTTGGTATATGTGGCTGCACTATTCATTAGAACTGCTAAAGTAAAACAATTTGAGTTTGGCTAGACTGGCACAGAGAAGTGTAACTATTTTCAAAGATGAGAAGTATTTCCTACCTGTGTATCAATAAAACTTTTTTTTCCAAGTAAGTCTCAGTCTAGCACACCATCCTATAACTTACTCTTTTTTCTCTTTCCTGCAGAAGAGTTGATATCAATATATGCTATTATCTTGCTATTTATTAAAAAAAAAACCCAAACAAAAACCAAACAACAAAACAAACCAGCATACAAACATCTTTATACTTGTTGTCATTCTTATGTGTAGCATGTGGGGCTTTAGAAGTGACCTAATATGTGCAAGTCTTGATCCAAAGTGCTTGATTTTGAAATCAGCTGCATATTCAGCCTGTACTGACATTGGCGTGACAACCCCTTCCCCACTGGAGGGAAGAGTAACTGCAGGGTCAAGGATGACTTTAAAATGTGGTTGGGTTGAGCTTCTTTGAATGCTTAACTTGAAAATCCGGAGAAAGGGCAAACATTGGTACCAGTGAGAGGGAACCCTCTTCTGGGATGGAGTACATGTGACATCTGTGAGGAGCAGAAACTACAGAACTGTCACATTTGTGAAGTGGTATTTCAGCACAACAAAAGACATTCAAAACCATTCAAAAGATTCAGTATTGTAACATTTGAAAAGGCTCACATGGATACACAAAGCTATAGCTGAATGGATAATCTCATTTAAACATGAAAAATGCGCAATTTTTGTTCAAATTGAGTGCCCCGTTTCAGAGACATTACTTTTCTTTTCCAACAAAACCCTATACAGTCATCTGTTGTAAGTGGGCCATAATTTTTCTAACATGTTCCAGCTCCATAAACATCAGAAGAAACTGCAGAATATTCAGATTCCTCTTCAACATCTCATCTCAATTGTTAGCTATAAGCTATTATGTATTTTTTAATTATTATTATTCCAGAAATTGGGGAGTGTGCCTGCTTTTAAAAAGATATTGCACATGTTCACATGACGANCTTTATCTAAGCAATTAAATATCAATATATGTTAAAAAACCCATAAAGTAGACAAGAAAAAATCAGAAATTCTACATATGGGACTGAAAATAGTGTATAAATAACCCGTTTAATTTCTTCACCTGATTCTTTTTATACAGGAAATTAAGAAAGAATTTTAGAATATCCATGGAAGGAAAATTTAGGTAAAAGATTGTGAAACCCACTGTTAAGACTTTTCAGCTCTTCAAACCTTACTAAAAATTAATAACTGATATTTTTCACATTCCCTGAATACTTTAACTTCACAAGACATGTTAAATATTTTTCAGTTATTGTCAATTATACTTTCCCTTTCATATATATAATATTAGATTGAATATGAAGGATGCTTTGGAGAATAAATATGCTGGTGTATAAATGTCTACACAGAACATGTGGATTAAGGTACACTAACACCATCCAGGCAAAATATTTTGAAAATATAATACTTATTGTACCTCGTTTAAAGCCCAGGGAAATTAGAGATGTTATGATTTGCAGAATTTTTTTTTACACAATAAATTAACAGCTAAATTAGAAAGAATATGCTTTTTCTGTGATTCTTCTTCCTTAGTGCAAGGATCTGGATCAGTCTGAAGGTTGTTTGGTGATAAGTCATATGAGTCCAGTTCAGAGAAGATGTCACAGCTTCCACAGAAGAAGCACAAGAATGAAGAAGCTGAAAGATCTTGTAAAAGATCTTCAACAGCTCTTTTCCTTTGGACTGTGTCAAGAACAGCAGTAATGATGGTCCTGCCCATCAGCCACAATAAGACCAGCGTTTCAAATTCAGGACAGTCAGATGCAACCTTTGGTAACAGCTTCAATGTAGTTGGAGTTACCGGCACATCCAACGGCACCGGCAATTCATGAAAAACTGCCAGGGTAGCAAGACCTATGACTCCATGTCCCATCTTACCGAGGCACACAAGAGGCTCATCTTTGCATCTTCCTCAAACTACACTTCTCAGTCCCTCAAACCAGGATCCTAAACTTTTCCCTGTTCTCACCTTTCTTCTGCACCACCATCTCAGCCTGCCCTTCTAATTGCAGACCCTCTCCTGATTACTCAGCTTCACATTTCATGCTTCCAGTCACACAGTTTTTGATGGGATGCATAGGCGAGGAAGAGAATATAGAAGTCAGTTCCCTACATTTCAGAGAACTTCTCAAGATGTACGTATCCATTTTATTTCCTAGTTTGAGACAATGCTTCACTAGCCAAATGCTGAAAAAGCTTAGGCAGTGCATTAACCTGATAGAATGCTGAATCCTGTCAATGTGATCCCATAACGTTGTGCTGAAAACTGTGCAAGATGTTTTGAGAAAGAAAATTGAGAAAAAAGTATGATTTCTTGGTCTAGCACTAAAGGCACTCATCTGTGAGGGGGCAATTGTAACTGTAATTTCTGCTCACAGGGTTGCATTTTACTCAGAGACTGAATAATTGAAATATAGACAGAGCTTAAGAAAAAAGGACCAGAACTTCCTCCTCACAGAGAAGGCAGTGAAAAAGTAACACTTTTCCTCTGTCTCTGTATACTCTAACATCAGATTTGTCCTTGCACAGCAGCATAGCTTGGAGAACTTCACGATAACATATATATTGATGATAGGGTGCTTTTGAGAGATATGTGGGCTGGATCTCTGATAGGTTTTTGATTGAACTGAACTCCTACTTCCAGACAAATTCTTTGAGGTATTGCATAAAAGATAGACTGTTGCACTATGGCACACTTTTAGCAAAAATTAACAACCACAGCTGCCTTTTATAGGATGCCTGAATGTGTTCAGTAGTTTCAGAGCCCACCAGGCTGGGCTTCTTGAGATGCTTCAGCACAAAAATGTCACATTTTCAAACTTACACTAGGCCTATATAGGAAATGCAGATTGACTTTTTCAGTATTCATGCACTGGTAGAGATGCAAACTCAAGACATGAAGAGAAATTTGAAGTCTGATCTTAGATGCTTTTGAATAATTTCTACTGAATTCCACCTAATTCCTGGCTGGTAAAAGTGAAAAACAGATGTGCAAAAGTGTTTAGGAGTCTAATATCTCTTAGGGAGTCTTATTTCCCTTTGATTTCAATTGGAATTGTGGTATATATAAGTAGGGGTAGGGACTCAAAACTTTTGGGATTTGGTTATTCTATCCATCGTAGCATAATTTTGGAAATGTAAATAACAAAGATCCTTTGTAAAATAACAAAGCTTCTTTGTAATTAACTATGGAAATTTGGTAACTTTCAGGTTTAAATTCTTTCGCAGATACAGGATATGATGTGGAAAGGATGTTTCAATAGCTGCTAGCTTATTTTATTCAGCCCAGGTGCTGAGAACCAGTTGAATCTTTCTGCATCTTCCTGAGAGGTTTAGCATTTGAAGACCTCACACCAAAGCCCTGAATGGATGAAGAAAAGAAACCTTGGAGAGGAACATATTTTACCAATACCAAAAGACTGAACTCTGCTGAAGCTGGTGGATCTTGTCTCCCAAAAGACTTTCTGAAAGGTAATTTCATCTCCTCTCTGAGCTTCTTGTTGTAAAAACCAGTTACTTCAAATGTCTGCCAGTGTTTTCACAGTGCCAGAGGTCCTGTGGACGTATGTGGTCTGGAAAGCAACCAAACACTTCCTCCCCACAGCACCTTGGATGTGCAGCTCAGACAAGACTGAAGCTGCTATTCAGCAATGAATTAGAGATATGATTCAGAACAAAATGAGAAGCAGATGAGTAAGTATATGCCAATTTTTCATAGCCTTTTTTTCTGAGAACCACATTTCCAAGTGTCAAGTGGGTGAAATCATACAAAGGTGTTTTGCTTTGAATCAAAGGGTCAAGTATTTCAATATGGGTTTGTCTTTGGAATTAATTTAGTGTAATACATGCTCTTTTCCCCTCCCCTTTTTCTAGCACTCTAGTTCCTGAAATATATATGATGATGCATGCAGCACAAATAACTGGTTACCATAGGAACAACTGTAATAGTGATCCCAAAGCAGGGTTGGACTTTCTTTCAGGTTTTTTTTCCCCTTAATACCATACTTTGTACTTACATAAACACCCTAGTCTCCTTTCATTTGCAAATAATTCTGGAAAAATGCTCCTATGTATTATGATTTGACTATAAATTGAGAAAAATTTTCAGTGTGTTTGCAGTAGCCTTCTGGACTTATGCATTTTTTATTGATAAAGAGATGAACACTAAAGGAATTTGGTATCCATGACATTGTAAATGACAACCTTATGATAAGCCTTATTGCTTTAAACACTGCTGTGATGGCATTACTGAAGTAAGCAAAGCATTTATTGTATTTTTCTCTTCTTTTTCCCCATCATAAGTTACCCTTTTACAGCATCCTGGCATACAAGTATGAGAAAATGTAAAATATGTGTAAGCACGAAACAAGCAAAAGGGCAGGTGAATTTTCATTCTTCACAATGTTAATAGTATTACCTGTCATTATCTAGCTCTGCACACATCATCAGGGTCACAAACGGGGTTTCAGACAAGCATTAATATATTGCCACAGCCGTATGTGTAGGTTTATGGGGAAGTAATCAAGGATCAGTCTGCCTCCTCCCCTTAGTGTTCCCAGGGAAATGGAGAGAGCCCTGTTTTCCAACAGCATTCAGATTTCTTGAGTATTGGTGAAGGCTCTATGATTCTGGTGAGAAAGGGGGTGATAGAGCAGCTTGGTGGCCAGAAGGCAGCTGGTCAAGGTCAACCCATCGCAATCAATCATTAACTTCATCTCCACTTTGGGTGGTACATAGGCAAATGCCTCACAGAGATTCCTTGGAGAGAAAGAATTTCAGTTAAGAGAAAAAAGCTTCTTGTGGTCATGCACATAAATGTTCAGCTTAAAAAGAAAGAAATTAAAAATGCATTAGAAGAAGCTGTAAAATAGCAATTGATAGAGAATGTGAGCTACATGTGATTGGAGAGCTCTGTCTGCATTGCTGTATTCGAATGCAGAAGTTCTATGTCCCATGTTTTGCCAGAGTGCTGGGATGCAGGGGTACGTCCACACTGCAGCCACAGGAATCTATACAGAGCTTTAAGTGGTTCTGAGAGTGCTGTTCATGGCAGATCTGGAGCACTTAACATGAACTCCACACTGCAGTCACCAAAATACCTGGAGCAGTGATATACAAGTTTTGAAGAGTTGTAATTTGCTGACAGAAAACATGTTTTAGGGAAAACTCATACATCAAATCTATTGCAAAACTCTCTTCTTCTGTCTAACAAAAATTAGAGATATTATTCTGCCTCTGTAGTTTAAGAAAATGGTCACTGTTACAAATTTCCCCTTTCAGAATGGAAGGTTTTTCGCAGCCTGTAGAAAAATTGCATCAGATGAAAAAATAAATCATAATAGAAGGGGGCCTCTGTTCCGTTCTGAAGTGATACCTCATGTACTTATAGGTAATTGTGAAGTTTACTGAGGCTTTCCCATCCACAGAAAAAGCTACTGTAAGTTTCTTCTCACCGCGGGTGCTTGGTGGCTTTTTTCCCATGCTATTTAATTTGGTTGTAAAGCAGATTCACATCATCTTTTCTTTTTCTATTTGACATATAGAATTTAATTATAGTAAACATTTGACACTAATTAGATGGTAGCTTTAGAGGACCTGATGTAATTTATTAGATTTAGACATTTAACTGCAGTGCAGTTAGTGTGTAACCATGTTTAGGGGTATAAATTCTATAAAGCAGTAATTAATTTACATATACTTACTGCTTCATTAATCTATGTGTTTAGGTACCTAAAAATGTAAGGTGTAATATATATCTTATTAGGCAATGAAGAGGAAAAAAATTGTCATGTAAGAGAGAATTGAACTTTTGCAAAGATGCCAAAACACTCAAGGACAAAAATCTCACAGATGCCCTTCCTACTCTTGCTTTAGAGGACTTCCTGCACTCTGTCATTCCTTAGAGGGTGTTTCTCATGGCACAAAGGGAGCATGTACTGTTTAGGGGGGGGTATTTAAAGGCTATGGGGTTACTGCCATTGCCTCATGTCATCAAGTCTCTGTTTCTACCTCCCTCAGCACATCTGCATGTGGGCTTTTCCTAACCCAGGGTATCAAAGTGATCCAGGCATTTAAGTTACCATCTCAGAAAAAAATTATGCAAAGCTGTGCCTAATTAGCAACCTCTAGCAGCGGGAGGGGAAATGACAAGCAGGGAGGTTGTACAGAGCTGAAGCCCTCTGTGCAGAATGGTAAAACAATGAAGAACTGCACGATGCCATCAGAATCTGAACTAGCACCCTGCCTAACCCTGCTCAAAAATTATCTCAGTGCAGCAAATTCACAATATTATCTACGTTAGCTTCTGTTTACTGTAGAAGCACTGTTTCTGCTGTTCCCTGGTAACACTGAATCACTTAGATGAATAATAGGAAAAATGTAAATAAGATATTCTCTGAGTTATACTGCAAAAGCTGAGATAATTTTTTTTCCCAAGCAGAAATTTCCCACAAAATATTCCTTTTGCTAGAAAATTAAAATTACTGCTGATGAAATGTTTTTCAGGACACAAACAACTTTTTAATTTGAGAAGTAAAATATTTAATAACAAAGAAAAAATAATACGACTGTGAAAAAATAGGTATTTAATTTTAGAAATAGAAATTTTTTTCATTTGAAAATGAAATTGTCATAGCAAAGTGTAAACCTCATCAAGTTCAACAAGGCCGAGTGAAGGTCCTTCACCTGGATGAGGGCAATCCCAAACAGGATGGAAGAAGGTTCCAGTGAGACCGTATTGTGGCTTTTTAATTTTTAAAGGGGCTTATGAGAAAGAAGGGGGTAGACATTTTAGTAGAGCCTTTAGCAATAGGAGAATAGGTAATGGTTTTAACCTAAAAGAGGTGGTAGATGCCCCATTCCTGAAAACATTCAAGGCTGTGTTTTACAGGGTTCTGAGCAACCTGACCTCATTGATGTCATTTCTTCTCGCAGGGAGGGTTCAACTAGATGACCTTTAAATGTCCTGCCCAACACAAACCACTGCAGGAAAAATAAAAGTAAATAAATTCATACACCCCCGTCATTCTTGACTGATTAGATTTAAACTGGTCTCAGGACTTTTTCTAAATATCAAATATTTTTTCTGAAATTTCTATTTTGTGATGTGCAAATCAGTCAGCATAAAGAAGTAGAGAAAAGTAGAAGTGTACAGAATTCACATAGCAACAGGGATGGATTTTAATAGACCTGATTATGTAGATTGGGAGGGTGTGTGCATGTTCGGGGAGAACTGCAATTATTTTTAATTTGCAATGAAAAGCCAAGAATTTTCAGAAAGAGGAAAAAATAGACAAGCAAGATATAAAAGGAACTGAAAATGAGAGTAGTAGATAAAATAAAACTCATTTGTCCCTTCTGTCCTATGCATACAGTTAACACAGATTTCTTTCTTGTAGGTTTAATGCAGTGCTAATGGCTTCAGTATCTTCTTCATACATAGTCATACTTTAATATTGCAGGTTCCTAAGAGGCCTTATGTTGTAGTAACCAGCTAGAGAATAAAAAGATTGTTTGGGAACCATCTGTGCTTAAAAACAAATTGTTGAACACAGTTATTTGGAAGTACAGTCGCTGGGACTGGGAAATAAAATAATTCCATTACACCTTTCAATAATATATTTGAGGAGGCCAGTGCAGAGATGGAGTATGTGTTCTGAACCCACTGCACCCTCAAAAAGAGTGGGAAACTCAAGCTTTATTGTCTTAAGAACATGCATGATGCTGATTAGCATTTGATTTATGTGTCTTCTGTGTTTATTTGTTTATAAAAATGCCCTGCCTCTTCGCAGTAATCCAAATCCTATGTTGTAGCAGTTTCTATAGCAACTATGCATTTATTATTGAATAAAGAAAGAATTATGTAAACCAAAGCCATAAACCATACATAAATTATCAATGCATAAATTCCTACTGTCCTGGTTTCTCAGTCCAATTTTCTACAGTTTGTATATAAGCAAGTAAGAAATATAGGAAAATGAAAAGTAGAAAGTTTCACTCAACCTTTTCTTCAGTAACATTACTGAGACAAGTATCTGTCTAGAAATTCTGATAATACCTGACTCAAGTAATTCAGAAACCATGAGTCATTCCCTTAAAGTCATGAGTCTGGTTTTTAAAATCTTGAACTTAAAAAAAACCACTAACCCTGCGAAAAAGACACCCCCCCTCCTCCCCCCCCCCTTTTGTTTGGCTTGATTGTGGAAGCATGCAAATTTTGAAGCATTTTCTTGAAGCCTGGTTGAGTACCAAGAATATACTTTAACGATGGAAACTTAGATTCTGAATTAATTTTGGTATTCTAATAATATGTCCTACCTGCTGATATGCAGCAGTTCCAGTACCAGTTCCCTTAAAAATTCAAAGATGTACTCAAAGATGCTCACCTAAGCCTTTTTAATTAGTTCTCTCTGTTGATTTCCATTATTTGGCTCTATCAGTGCAAAACAACTCCCAAAATTTCGTTTGTAGCTAGATGTAGTTGAAATTCAGGGGCTCTAGCCAGAATTTCAGCCTTTAATTTCTGGATGCCAGCTGAAAGTCAAAATCTTGGAATCTTTCATGATATTAAAAAAAAAAAAAAAAGAAAGAAAGAAAAGAAAAAAAAATCCTCCAAATTCTACTGCAATATTCAATTTTGAGAGTGAAAATGTTGAAATAAAACATTTTGACACTTTCTGGATTTAAATGTTTTGAAACTTCCATTTGAAAATATTTTAAATGTTACTGCTGTGAATCAGAAGAAAATTGTTCTGTTAGGGAAAATTTTGGCCAAAATTGCAAATCCATTCATAACAGCTGCCAGACTTTCTGTGGCAGACCGCAAGATCTGAGCTCAGGGATTCTTATCCATGTCGCTCTGCTGAGATAAATTGTCAATAAAAGCCATAACTCACTGCTTATCCTTTCCCATGCCCTTGCTTATTTAATCTTTGGCTTTGCCGGAGCAATTTCAATCAAAAGTAGATCTTTCCAAATGAGCAACCACTTCCTAAATGTGCATAAAACCTGGGCTGTTATTTTTAAAGTGAAACCAAATGAATGTACATAGGACAATAAGGTTGTCTCCATAAGTGCAGTGCATGTTGATTATCTATGTGTGTAATTCTACTTCATAACGTCACACAATTACCTTCACTTATGAAAGCAATGTATTATGCAGCACAACACAACATATATTTATAATATTTACTATCCAAGTCTTTGACTAAGAAACAGAAGTTTCTGTTTATCACCATGGTTCATCTCATTATCTCAGTGGGGTATTTAGTATGTTTGTTTTAAGCACTCTTGAAGCTTTCCAAAGACAGAAGGCTAAACAAAAATCCAGACATATGCCATAATTAAAGTACAAGAGGCAATTAGATATTTTGTGGAGCAAAGACTGTAGTAGAATCTATTTCATGTTTTCTTTTTTCTATTCAAGTTTATACATTTTCTATTCAAGAAGTTGAAAAAAAAGAAAATATTCAATCCAGCTCCAAATCTTCTCGGATTCTTGAGGGTTTCAGTGTATTTATTTATATATATACATATACATATATATATAAATTTAATATGCAAACATTATGCAAGTACATACCTCTTTTGGATGACTTTGCAAGTCTTTCAAACTGGAGATATTAGTAAAGTCTGAAGGAATATTACAATTATTTTACTGATATTGTATTTTTAGAAAATAAGAAAAACAATCAGTATTTTCAACAAATAAATAACTTCCATTCTACTCTCGTCCCAACAAGTATTCTGAAAATACTTTGTATGCAAAACACAAAGAAAAAAAAGAGCTATTCTGTGTAGCTCAGTGAGTATGTTGGTTTGGGAATCCAAATGAAATGTGGTATCTCATAAAATATCCCTTCTTTCTAATCTTTATGATATCATGAGATAACAATATAAAGGGTTCTAACTCGCTACAAAACCAAAAGACATATTTCAGGAAAATGTGATAAAATACCTATTCTTAGGTTTCAATGAGTATTATGATACATTGTAGAATTTTTGTAAAGAAAAAAGCCTTTAACGCCTTTTGTGGGCTTTACTAAAAATGCATACCTTACTCCGCTGGTAATACAGAAAATAATGATTTTTTTTAAGCTTTTTTTTAATGAGAACACCATATCTCTATGGACCACGTAGACTGATTCAATACAATGCCATCCTTCAAATTTAGAGAATTTCTATTTTCAAACTCAAAAAGCAGAACAGTATTCGTGTCACAGACAAAATAATTCCTTATCCCTTGTTCCTCATTAGAGAGAAATATAAAGGCCCTGCTGCTTTTTCTTTAATTGATTAATAGTTTGTCTAATTATCTGTGCAGTACTAAACATTTATTAACTGAAAAAGTGAGACGTGTAATAAGTATATAGTGATGTAAGTGTTTGACAAAGCATTTGGTCAATCAGAAGTTTAGAACAGATGTAAAACCGCAAAAATTCATCTCTCAGTCAGGAGTGTACCAAAGGCCACAGTCTATTTAATGCCATTGAATAGATGTAATTCCAGTAGAAGAATAGGAGATGGGTTTCTTGCCTTTTTCTTCCAAACGGGTTCTGCTCAGAGGGGAAAAATGCAGTCTGTGACTATTGATGATCCAGAATGACATTGCAGGCATTCCCTCTTTAGATTCATGCATGGTACCTGCAGATGTATCACTGTCCCAAAAATGGATCTTCAGATCATGTACCATCTCTGGCTGGCTAGCAGTGGTGGGAGCTAGCAACATGGCCATGTGGCTAACTCAAAATGAAAGCACCTTCAGAGCCCAACCAAATTCACTGTAAACCTTTTTTCTCCCTCCAGTATCTCCCCTCCCACTAAATCAAGTCATGTGTTGCCGATTACATACTCCTAGAAACAAATGCAAGCTGCTCTTGCCTACATGTAAAGAACTTGGACTACTGAGAATAGGACGGAGGACAGATAAGGAAATCTGTGTAAAAGAGAATCACACAATCATATAATGATTTGGGTTAAAAGTTACCTTAAACACCATCTAGTTCCAACTCCCCTGCCATGGGCAGGGGCACTTTTTAATAGACCAGGTTGCTCAAGGACCAGCTCAGCCTTCCCTCAAACATTCCCAGGGAGGGAGCTTCCACTGCTTCTCTGGGCAGCTTGTTCCAGTGCCTTATAGTAAATAATTACTTCATATCTAACACATTTGTGTGGCACTGTACCCCCTCTTACTGCTCACTTCCTGCCCACTCCATGGGGTCTCCCTCCTTCCCTTGCCCCTAGTCCTGGCCACTCCTCAAGTTCTCCCTATTGGTTCCTGTATCCCAACTCCGCCCATGTACCACCCCTGTGCCCTGAAACCATTTGCCCATGTGCTCTCCCCGCCCCCCTGGCACCCGGGTAAACTGAGGCTGCCTCTCTCCCTGTCTCCCTCTCTCCTCCTCCCCGCCTCTATCCCTTTGCCCCTGGGAGCAGCCTGCCCCAGGCTTTGGGGAGGCAGCATGGAATAAAGACCTTTGCAGTGCCATGAGGAGAGCCTTCTCACCTCCTTTGCCATCACTGAAGTTGCAGGCTGGCAGCCGGAGCAGCGGTGCGGGGAGTCCGAGATGGACTGCAGGAGGGCAGAGAATCCCTGCCTTGTCCCAAGAAGCCCCCGCTGCGCTCCCAGGGAAAGCTGCAGCAGCTAAGCAACACCTAGCACTGAAACACATTTGTATTTCTGGAGTGACAGAGAAATCCCGATAACTAGCTCTGCTAGAGGCCAAAGTGAGCCTGAGGGGGAATGAGTGATACATGCACCCCATTGTGACTAGCCCAGAGCTTCCATGAGTCCCTGGAATAGACTAACTCAGGAGAAGGTATTTCAAGGACGAAAAAGTGGATCAGTGGACTTCTGGTATAGCTGTCTTGGAGACAGAGGAAACGAAAACTTTTGCCTACCTTTCTCAGTGTCTCAGAGCACTCTTCTGCTGTGGGGTTGCTGAGGCTCAAAGATCATAAAATGCCAATCCCTACCACACTCCACTACAAAAACATGACCATGGTGTCCTGGTTTTGGTCAGGATAGAGCTAATTTTCATCATGGTAGCTAGTTCAGTTCTGTGTTTGGGATTTAGGACAAGAACAATGCTGATAACACTCTGATGTTGCTGAGCAGTGTTTACACTAAGTCAAGGGCTTTTCAGCTTCTTCACCGGTTCACCAGTGAGGAGGCTGGAGGGCACAAAGAGCTGGGACGGACACAGTTGGCACAGCTGACCCCAGCTGGACAAAGGGATATTCCACACCATATGACATCATACCGAGACATAAAACTCAAGGAAGTTTTCCTGGTGGGTCATGGCCCACTGCATGGGGACTAGCTGGGCATTGGTCAGAGGATGGTGAGCAATTGCATTGTGCATCAATTGTTTTTTATATTGCTTTATCATTATTATTGCTTTCCATTCATTTTCTGTCCTATTAAATTTTCTTTATCCCAACTTATGACTTTTACCTTTTTTCCGATTCTCTTCTCCATCCGTTGCAGATGACTGAGCAAATGGCTGTATGCTGTTTAGCTGCTTGCCAGGTAAAATTAGGACATTATCCCTGTGTTCACTGCTGATGCATTTTGGTAGCGTGTTTTAGTTTGGCTAATAAGAGTTGCCTTTCATACTTCACCATGGTCATACCATGCACCAAAGTGAACCTGCAGAATTTCTGCCAAAAGTTTTGTTTAAAAGAGCCCCTTGCTTAGCATTACTCAGAGCATGCACATAGTGATTTCTGAAGTTGATCATCTTTCTCCCTTCCCTACAAATTTTAGAAGTTCACATGTGCTCCATAGTAGAAATATTTCTTCAGCAGTCTGCTCTGAATGCTCCACATTTGACAGGGAGGGGAGGCTGAGTGAAATGCTGCAGCTTTTCTGCTTAGGTTTCATGCAAGGAAATGGTGATGATGAGAGGTTTTCAGGTCTCAGAATGAAACAGTGGGACATGTGGCACCTCTAGTGGGGAGGTGTGTATCTTTGTAGAATGGTGAGGTACTGAGTTCTGACATGGCTCTGTAGTAGCATGAGTCAGCACAACAGACTCACTGCTGCTCTTATGAAATGCTCTCATAAAATTAGTGGCTGCCTGCAACTCATGACATTGCAATATTACCAAGATATTGTCTTTCCCCATGACTACTCAGTTACAGAATTTCTGGGGCTTTCCTGGCGTTTGAATTTCCTTAATGTTCTTATACGTATGATAGTGTATAAGAACATATACATATTAGTGTATAAGTGTGCAGAAAAAGAAGACATTAACACAAATATAACAAAATTCAAAGAATCATAGAGTCATAGAACCGTAGGATGGAATATATCCTGAGGTGGAAAGAACCACCAAGGATCACTGAAGTCCAACTCCTGTGGCTGCCCAAGACAGCCCCAAGAGCTGCACCATGTACCTGAGAGCATTATCCAAATGCTTCTTAAGCTCTGTCAGGCTAGTTCTGTGACCACTTCCCTGGGGAGCCTGTTCCAGTGCCCAGCCATGCTCTGAGTTAAGTTATGGCAGCTTCTCTGATCTGACTATGAGATCTTTAAACATGCTTCTAATGGAACAGAGTTCTGATAGTCAATGAAACAAAACTATAGTAATCCCTCTCCTTCTCCTCTTCTTCTCCTTTCCTTCTCCTCTCCTTTCCTCTTCTTCTCCTGTCCTGTCCTGTCCTGTCCTCTCCTCTCCCTTCTGCTCTGTCCTATCCTGCGCGTTTCTTCAGCAGAAAATAGATTTAGCTTCAGCACAGACTTTGGTTTTATGTTAGCTACTGAGCACTCACACACACAGAGTAAAAGTATTCTATGCTTGGGACCAATTTAAGTAGCTGAACTACTAGTAAATGCCTTTGAGTTACCAAAGCCAGCCAGTTCCAAGTTTCCTGACGTATAAATTTATGAATATTTCTCATAAAATATTTTCCTATTTACTTTCAATAGTGGGGAAAATGCAACATCACTGACATGATTTACTCTATTGGATAGGATGCTGAAAACAGCTTAGTTTTCCTAGAAATAGTTGGTATTTCTTGTATTACAGAAGGAATTTTAGTAAGAGGAAGAGTTCATGGAATGAAGTCATATTTAAAGTATTCAAGATGGTTTGAATGAGAGCAAACAAGTGTGTTTTCTTCTTTGTTTACTTTTGTTTTTCACCTTGGAAGGAACGGAGAGGCTGAATATATGAATACCATCTGGGAGTAGAGCATTCAAATAACTCAGTGTCATGAGACATTCTGTATTTTTCCATGCATTCACTAGTTAAAATCAATCTTTCTATTCTATGAATGGTTTCCTAGATGACAGTACTGTAAGTTTCAATTTTATTAACAATGTCTGTTTATCTTGATAACGTATCTGTCGCTCAAACCCCAGTGTTTTAATAACAGACATTTTAATTTCTGACTACCCTTCTCAGCATTTGTAGCATCAAGTTCTATTTTTAGTTTTTGTGTTAGTTTTAGTTTTCAGGCTGTAACTAGCCTTGAAATTGTTTGTGCAAGATCTAATCCAGTGGCCATTTTCCTAATATGACTTAATAGATTGAGCTGTGCTGAAGCTCAGAATAACCTTTATGTTCCGTTTAACAAGTATTTTTATAATGCTTTCAAAACAATCATGGCTTCTATGCATTGGCAACACTTCATATCTGGTTTAATTTTCCTTAATTTTCCTTTTATGAAAAACAAATTGAAAGAAACAAAAGTACTGTAGAAGTAATATTAAGTGGCACATTACTATGTTACCATAATTTGAAAGAAACTAAAAAAATTAATCAGAACCTAATCTTCCATTTTTTTTTAGTCAGTCTTTATGTCAGGGAAGCTACAGTGGCTGGATGGTGAGGCCCAAAGAGTGATGGTGAGTGGAATTGCATCCAGCTGGTGGCCAGTCACCAGTGGTGTTTCCCAGGGCTCAGTGTTGGGAAAAGTCCTGTTTAATGTCTTCATTAATGATCTGGACAAGGGGATCAAGAGCACCCTCAGTCAGTTTGGAGATTACTCTAAGCTAGGCAGAGTGCTGATCTGCGGGAGGGTGCAGAGGCTCTGCAGAGGGATCTGGACACGCTGCACTGATGGGCTGAGGCAAATTGCATGAACTTCAACAAGGTCAAGTACCAGATCCTGCTTTTGGGTCACAACAACCCCAGGCAATGCACCAGATTTGGGGAAGAGTAGCTGGAAAGATGCCTGACAGAAAAGCACCTGGGGATGTTGATCAACAGGAAGCTGAGTATCAGCCAACAGTGTGCCCAGGGGCCCAAGAAGGCCAATGGCACCTGGTCTGGATCAGCAATAGTGTGGCAGCAGGACCAGGGCAGGGATTGTCCCCTGTACTCGGCACTGGTGAGGCCACACCTCAAATCCTGTGCCCAGTTTTGGGCCTTTCACTACAAGAGGTGTGGGAGTGAGACCAGAGAGGGGCAGTAGAGCTGGGGAAGGGTCTGGAGCACAGGTCTGACGAGCAGCAGCTGAGGGAATTGAGGGTGTTCAGCCTGGAGAAAAGGAGGCTGGAGGGGACCGTATTGTTCTTTACAACTGCCTGAAAGGAAGTTTTGGTGAGGTGAATGTCAGTCTCTTCTCCCAGGTAACAAGTGAAGGACAAGAGGAAATGGCTTCGAGTTGCACCAGTCCTTAGCTCCACTTCCCAAAAGAATACATAAACCTGTGGCAGAAAGCAGTGAAATGCCCATCATGCACTGTGAATACCAGAAATAGATCTGAGTTTGAAGAGCATGGGTGTGTTGGACAGCAACCAAGAATATGAGTTCAAGGTTGACCGTAGAGGGCTCTGCAGTCGTGGAGTTGACCAGAATTTTTCTGAGTCCCCCATAAGACCTGAGAGTAATCTTTGCATGTTTGTGTGCTGGACATAAATTGGCATTTCCTGTACTGCTAATTAGCTTTGTCATGGCCAGGGCTGTATCTTATCCAATAGTAGAGTGATGGCAGTTAGGCATGTAAGCAGTGCTGTAATACAAAATCAGATGAATATTCGTAACAAAATAAATAGTCATGTTGAAAATATACTTAGATGTCTGAAGCAAAGATTTTGCTGCAGTTCATACTTTTACCTCAATGCATTACTTTCTTTTAAAATGAACAATTACTCCAGGAGCATTTGTAAGTTTTCTGTCTGGTCAGATTGAAATCTGACTGGATCGATTTGCCTTTCAAGACTGCATTCTATTACAATAAGAAGTACAAATCACAAGGCTTTCAACTGTATCTGTTTTATTTGCATATAGAGTCTGGACCTTAAGCATGCTACCTTAACGTAATTCCTTCGAGGCACTTTAATCAACGCAAAATTGAAGTTAATTATTGTAATTAAATCTTCTGAAAGTAAAAGGTGACTGGAGTAGTACTCAGCTCTAGCACAAGACAAAAAAATAAAAAGGGAACGTACTAACATCTTCTTCATTAGTTTGGTATTAGTACAGTACCTTCCTAATGTCTGTGATGAAACTTGAATTTTAAATAAAAGTTAGATTTTGCCTTTCATTGCCTGGTGTGTGGCATTACAGTTAAATGAAAAATGTGGTTGTATCTGCACTGTCACTGTTGGTCTCTCTCTTTTACACAGCTCTTTTTCAACTTATAAAACATTACTCTCACTCCATAAAACATTAAATACCTACACTGTGAGATTTCATGTGTGGTCCTTTGGTTTAATCTTCAAATAGTTTCACCTGAATCAGGCACTGAGGGGCTGGTGTTGTACCAATGATGTTGTGCTCTGATCTTCTTCTTGCAGTGACCAGACTCTCAGCAATCCTCATTGCAGTCTCTCATGGTTGTCAGTTCTGTGTCATAAATTTGCAGTTACAAAAAAACTCCATTTAACTTTTTTCTGAGCAGATCTGTCTCTGCTGCTCTCCTGCTCCAATACTGAGAGAAATACTAATAAATCTGCACTTCAGCACTCACTAAAACAGATCAATTTGGTAAGCACCAACATGGAAACAAATAGGCCTTTTATAGCTATTAATAAAGGAGGATAATTGCTGGCATTAGTCACAGCATTTAATTTCACTGAAGTACTAGCTGGCTTTTCTCAAGGTGAGGATTTTCTGTGAGGTATTTTCAAGTGTCATGTCTCATGTTTTATAAATAGACAAACTTTGCTTTCAAATGATAAATAAATCAATAAATGCACACACGCCCCTCCAACAACATATTGAAACACTTGTGGTTTACAACAAGCTACATACATATAAATAGAAATTTGGAAGATAGCAAGGTCTAACATTTTGAAACATGCACTGCAGTACTAGTCAATGACTCTGAATAGGTGTGTTTTTCCTCCTCTGAGACGCATGTGGGGGTTTGGGTAGGATTTTTTTCCCTTCAAAAAAAAGATTGTTAATCTGATAAGAACATAGTGCTAATTGCAAGGAGCATAAAAATGAAAGCATGAGAATCTAACTAGACAAATGAGAAACAGCTTGATGAGTCAGTAGCCCATATTGCATGTCATGAAGATAGACATTTACCGTTATTCTCACTAAAGTTCATTGCTGTCATTGCAAAGATAACTGCTCCAGGCACTACTCCTCTTCCTTATGAAAGACATAATCCCTGGTTTCAACTGTTTCAACTATTTCAACACATTGTAAAACCTGCTTTCTGCACTGCCAAACTATGTTATATCCAACTGATCATGTGGATTTAGGAAGCTGCAGGTATGGCTAATACATAATGGGAGACCATCAAGGAATTTTTAGTTACTAAACACACAAACAAAAGGACTCATAGCCAAATGAATGGTGATTATATCATCACCAAAACAGGAAGAATGGATGTGTTTGGGCTTTTTTTGTTGCTGAAACTGAAATGATGGATTGCAGGAAAAAAATAAAACCCAAACATGCTCTTTAAAAATTACCACAAGTCCTGCGTGTGTGGTAAATTTAAAGAATCAGTGGCAGCATATAACTTGGTGATTTGGGGTGCCAGACTTTGTATATGTATTCCAGCTGAGGATGAGGATGAGGTTGAGATCCTCATTCACTTCCCGAATCCATGGCTTGGCTCTGTGGGAGTCCCAGTATCCTCTCATCCTATCTTTTACTTGGAATGATAAGGTTTCTCTGTTCTTCCTCCCCCTCCCTGCCCCCGCAATTCTCCAGTATCAAGCACCTGCACTAACAAAGTAATTCCATTGTCTCTTAATATTCGAAATCATGGATTAAAGGATACTGAAAATAAACATATCATCCTTCATTTATCTGGAAGACCTGCACAGCAATGTCAGATCAAGTGTATCAGAACCTACAAGAGTACCCAAGCATTGGTCTCACGGGGTCACCAAGAGAAATGTACGTGTGGCAAATGTTGATATCCTATTCCTAGAGTCTATGGCTTGTCTTTCATATATCCTATAAAGGAAACATATATAATGAGTTTCAGGCCTTCCTACCATGAAGCTTATCAAAGGGACCTTAATTACCATTTATTATTATCTTTTGTTTTCCAAAAGATAGAGTTGTATCTATGTGGGCTCCATTAAAGTCTGGTCAGAATTAAGCAGTGTTTGCATAGGCATTTGAGACTTCTAGGGAAATAAAGGACAATAAAGCCAAATATGACCAAGCCAAATATGATTCAGACTACTGAGAGTTCATACAGACACTACTCAATTTAGGAGAAACTGGCAGCTTAGAGCAATAAAGAAAAGGTTTGGATGCTGCATGTTTTTCTCTTGGCAGGAAATGCTGTGGTACTACTAGCAAAATGGCTGTATGGTTGAATTAATTAAAATGGCCATCACGTAAATAAAAATCTGCAAGAGTATAAACTTGAACTACTTTGGTTTCTTGGACCACTGAATGCAGTCCTAGAGGTTTGATTTAGTGTATGTAAAAGATACAAGGAGTTTCACTGATTTTAACAATACAATGATTTTTGTGGATGAAATTAGTAAAATCCAGAATTCCAGATTTCTTTGTGTGAAAATAATCTTGCTCCCCAACAATAAAATATAAATTGAAATTTTTTATATATTCATGTATTTGACAGAATTCCTTATCTAAACCATCAGAGAATTTGGAAGGCAATACAATGGATTTAAATTAAAAATTCCTATGCTGTGTCAATTTTATATAGAAGCTCCCTTTATATCTGAAAGTACGCCGGGCTCTATTTATGAATAAAACATTTCAATTACTGGAAAAAATGAGTCATACGTTTTCACTATTTGTTTAATTTGAATAATATGTTTTTCAAGGAAACCTGCAAAATAACAAGTCCTTTGTGTAAAACTTATTCTCTTAATTTAATGGTTAAAAATAAAGTTATTTGTCTGAATAGTACCTATAGAAGCTGATTCAATTTTTATGTCTATGCCCAGTTTTTGATAGTCACATAGTAGATGATCACCTTATTAGAGTAATCGGAACAGTTTCGTGCCATTAGAAAAAATCATTACTTCTGTACTTCTGTGCAGTATATAAGTGTATGTATATATATATGTATAAAGGACATTTCTGGCATAATTGGCTGTCATATATGCACTTAATAGGAATCAAATGGATGAGTCTTTATACCTGTGTCTTCTGCCTGAATACCAGGAATTACCATAAGGAATATTGTACTGTTATAGGGTATCCATTGTTCTAAATGTGTTAATGAGAGCATGGTTGAATTACTTTCTGAGATCCCTGTAGAAGAGTAAGCAAGTTAATTTTTATTCTATCACTTGTTTTCAGCTCTTATAAAGTGATAGGTTCTTTCACAACTCCCTAGGGTGATGCAGAACCCCTGTAAGACCTCCAACAATAGACTCCATAGAAAAAAGGCACTGTTAGTGGATTTTAACTTAAATCTCTGTTTCAGTGTCTGAGGTAGAAGGTCTTATCTGGGAAATAAACAAGTCCAGCTGCTAACTTGACTTAGTCTGCAAAACCAGTTAGGCTCTGCTTAGTGAGGTAAAGTGGCTATGCTGCTCTAGACCTAAATTAAAGACTGCTGAGTGATGTGTAAATTAATAGTTTATTATAAAGAAAATCTGGTAGGCACTGAGTTGACTTTGTGATTTTTAAATTTAACAGTAAGACTATCTGTATCAACAGCTTTATACCTTCTACAAAAATGGTGACATAAAAAGGATCTTAAATAATCCCAGAGAAGAGACATGGTTCTGTCTCAAGCTCTTCTCAGTCAGGTGCAATATCTTAAATCTGAGACATTAGAAAACTGAAGCATTACCAAACAATGAAGAAAGTTCACAAGCTTAAGGTAATACCAGATGTTTCTAGTGTAGCTGTTTTGTGTAGAAACTTAGCTCTTCCCCACCTGGACAGATTTGGGTACATGATTTTGGGTCTTTTAACACAGTGCATAGCTAGCAGCCTGTATATATGGACATTTGCTGCACTGCAGTTTTGCTTCATACTTTGTATTTTGTACATTCTTACAATGTACTTTGCAAATTGCTAGAATGTATTCTGGAGTACATTGTAATACTGCAAGGTGTGTAACAGCAGCCAGATGAAAGTTCTGAACTCTTGCTTGAGAAGTAATAGATTGTCTGTTGCCAAGGCTGAGCATGCATGGATCTACCCTTTCTGTTAGGGAAGGTTAAATCTATTGAATTGCTCCCTGCTTTCTATTAGTGAATCCAGTAAAGAAACTGTTTGCCAGGTTCTCCCATGGGAATCTTTCTACATATTTCGCTTGTGCATCACTTTCTCATCTTACTCTGAATAGACCATTCTCTAACCTCTCCCTCACTTAAAAACATAAAATTCACTTTTTTATCTGGCATTCATTGCATCTGCATTAATATATTTAAAATCTTCTATTTATTCGTCTATTTTTATATACACTAAATGAAAACCATCAATTCCCACGTCAGATCCCCCTCAGCAAGTTTGCTGATGACAAGCTGGGAGGAGTGGCCGATACCTCGGAGTGCTGTGGAGCCCTTCATCAGGACCTTGACGATACTTGTGATTTATAGTCTGGTCATGGCCACTGCACTCACAGGATCTGAGCATTGTCTCTGTGCCACCCTACAGCCCAGTGCCCCCTCTGGCTTCCTGCTTCTGCCCTTTGCAAGACAGCCCCGTCCTGTGGACGTGGGGTAGGGACACAGCCCGAGGCTCTAGGGGATGGTTGGCTGTGTCCTTTAACTTTGAAACATCTGGTATAAGCTTAGGAATAGCTGTATCCAGGTCTGGCAATAGCTGTATCCTAATAGAAAGTATAACCAAGAGTTGTCTTAGAGATCATGTATTTCTGATGATGTTTTGGGATGTACCTTGCACAGCCTGCTGTGATAGTTTCCTCTGGAATCAGACGTAAAACATTAAGTATACTTCTTATACTTGAAAGATAACACAATACCTACAGCTGCACCAAGACAGGTGCAGTCATAATTCAAGGTACAATAAATAACATTCCCCCTTACTAACACAAATGCACAGAAAATAGAAACTGCATAAAAATAAATGTGCATGTTTATATTTTTTGAAACTTCACTGATAAAGTAGGAAATGTCAATGCATAATGACTTCAATGCATGATAACTTAATCCAAAGCAGTACTGAATGTTCGCTCTCTTGGATATTTTCACCACATGCCTCTTATCTAAGAGATAAACAAGTAATATCCTCAGTAAATGAAGATGGCTGTTTAAAGCTCTGTAATGATGACTTCAAATACCAACAAGTTATGAGCTGCAGAGGGAGAAATTCAATTGTTGTAACCAGGCAAAGTTATATAACTTGACCTGCAGGTGGAAAACAATTTGAATGTATCAAGGCAGATTAGAAAGGCTGTTCTGTACTCTGATTTAAACCATTAGCAGCTATTTTTCAAGCAAGAGGACTGAAAGATAAACTGAAGTAGAATAAAAGAAATGTTTTAGAATAAAAGAAATGTTTTAAAGTAGTATTAATAATTTAAACAAAGGAAATAGTTTGAAGGTGACCATAAATGGTAGAAGTAATTAAAACATTTAGCTCATCCCTTTCAATAGATATAGGTATGAAATTAAGATATTTTGATATTAATTTTTCCCCCTCTGTAATGTTTATAGCTGATTACCACAAGTGAATTCTCATGATAGAACAGTATTGGATGGAATTGCAAACAGTCTAGTGGTAATAAACTGTACTTCAGTATTGCTTCCTTTTGGTCTATTCTCTTTTCTAATTACCAATATGCACAGTTTATATAAAAAAAAAAGAAATGCTTCAGTGTTTCTAAAATACGTATTTTTATGATTTAGCCAATATATTGCATAATGTTTGAATTTCATCTAGTAGTTCTTCACCATGGAAGAAACTGTTCTTTTTTATACCCATATGATTAAAAACTTGTGCTGGAGCTAAAACATGTCCTTTAGACAAATATTTATTTATGATTTCAATACTTTGAATTATGAGGGACTTTCACAGAACTTTATTTATTATTTTTTCTGTTAACCAACACTGTTCAAATCAAATATTGATCTGTCTTCCAACTTATTCTTTTCTTAGTTGAAATTTCACAAAACCAAAGTTTGTTATTCCTTTGTTCAATTAGTCTTGTCTATTGTTAGATGTTCTGTCTCTCTAGGTATGCCTAAAATTGTAATCAAATCCCTTTTAACTTTCTATTAAAGCTATTCTCTTCAAGCCACTATTGTAGTTCTTCTCTGAACCCTCCACAGCACTTCATCACCCTTTAGAAGTGAGTAAATGAAACTCTATTTCAGAAGCTGTGTCATCAGAGTCACTTCCATACCTATTATGGCAGTCTGCAAAATGCAGTGAGTGTGATCCCATACTTAGTTGCATGAAGACATTTGCAACCACCTTTAAGTATCATTAATTTCCAAAATAATAAAAATTACATATTAATGAAATGAATACATAATAATAAAAATTAAAAAAAAAACAACCAATCCCTGTCAGTATCTGTAAGGCCCTACAGTTAGATGAATTAAAGCTTAGCCTTCAGTCAGACAAATATTAGTAAGCCAAGACAGAGCTGTATCTCAGTGTATTCTTCAGCGCTGTTGCTTTTATATCTTGAAGATTCTGGGTGAAAGAAACACGTGCAAGTAAGACTAACATTTTTACAGGGAAAATCAAGACCTCAGTTAAATAAGAATGTAGCTAATTGACTTAACAGGCTCTAGGTGTAAAAAGAGGTTTCTTGTAATTTCAACATAGTTGGCATAGGAAAATATTTATTTCAGAATAAAACAAAATGTGTACTTCCATTTGACTTCTGTAGCACACCTTTGAAATCAAAGTATTCCTTGGTAACTGAAACTTCTATAAATGTTATATTAACATTCTCAAAGAGTAAACATGTCTGCTTAGTTTTAGACAATCAAACAGTACTAGAAATATTCATGTGTCACATTTCTAGGCACAGTCAATGTCAGATACCTTTGAAATTTCCCAAAATTAATTTCAAAAGCCGTCTCACAAATGTGAAGCAACAAAGGCTATTCTGTGTTTGTATCACATACATTTTAGAGACTCTAGTATTGCTTTATATTTTGAGGCAGTAAGTCTATTTTTTACTCATGTCACAGTTATAATCTTTATTTAAATGTCATTCTTAAAAATTCATTTTAAAAAAGGGGGGAAGAAGGATCAGAGGGCAATTTAACTGTGCTTTGATTATTAGTCTGTGTAATCAGAAAGGAGCTCTTAAATAATGTTGATGTGAGTGGCTCCATTTGTCTTCAAGAACATGGGAAAGAACAGATCTAATCTATCCTGTTGTCCTAAAAAATGTTCACTTGTTAAAAATATTTTTAACATCTGCATCTAATTTATAGACAATTTTATAGACTCTTTTATAATTACAACTTCTTTGGGAAACCCATTGTTAATCTCAAACCAAGTAAGGGGTATGATAAGACACATCAGTGCTTAAATTATTATAATTAAGTCAAAGGATGAGTAACAGAGGATAATGAAGTATTAAGAATGTTGATGACTGGAGTCAGGCAACGGATACTTCTCATGGAAAGAACAGCATGAATTTGAATCTGTCTAATTTAAATCTTAAAATTAAGTACCTTGTTGGTAGTAAACCATCCTTGTGGATTTGGTTGTCTATGGTACGTATCAGTACCACACATCCCCGACATTTAGTAGGTGCTATTGTTACATATTGTACGAGTAAATTTAAAAAAAAATGAAATGAAATTAAATTAAATTAAATCAAATCAAATTAAATTTAATTTTAAAACCCCAACCAAACAACCAAAACCTCCCAAAACAAAAATCTGAGTTCGCTAATGTAGGTGTTTCCGTACTTAAGGGCATTCTGGAGGCATGGTGGTCTAGGTGTTTTACTTCAGCCCATATTTAGGTGCTGTATCTTCTATTTAGATTGTATTAGTGGAATTAGTTGTAGCCCAGAATATGGTCTATTTTCCCTCTTCTAGGGATTACGTAATATCTACCATACGATGCCAGTTAGTTCATGGTGATATTCCTGCCATATGGACATATACCCTTCCACTGTTGCTACACTTGCTTGTACAAATTAACCTGAAGGGTTAAGTATAAAAAGGATTTACTGCAAAAGCCATCACAAAAATTTCATTCAAAAAAAAAACAAAAAAAAACAAAAAAAACCCAACCAAACCGGTTTAAATGGATACAAAATGAAGAAAAGTAACAGGTAATTTAAAAATCTGCTGATTTAACCAAATGATGCCTCCCTTGCCACACTTTTAATTGAAGAAGTGAAAGACCTCAAGGATTTCTTTCTGCTTCATTTCCTTCTCATTTTTTCTGCATAGGAAAAAAAAATTAGAAAGAGAACGTGCTTCATAGATCTCAGCATAGATATTATAGAGTACATAAAAGAGACTCTCAAGGGCAGGTTGTTTGCCAAACAGCATCCTTTGCAAAACCAACAGTATTTTATCTTTTCTGATCTTACTATGTTAATTTGACCCCAAACTTCCCTTTCTAACTCTTTCAAAGAGAATTTTGTAAGCACAAGACAGCTAGAAGTGTCACGGGGTTCTCAGTGCTGCAACAGAAAATGTAGAGCTGTAATGAGAAACACAAATGAACTCATTTTAAGAGTGTGAAAATTTATATTCCAGTAGAAAGAAATCTTCCATTTTTCTGTGGCAAAGACAATTAAAATTCATGTTGTTTATCTTTTAATTTGAATTTAATGACAATGGTTTAAAATTTAAAAGCTGGTTTAAAATTTTCTGGAGGACAAATGTTGGGTATAAATGGTATCCTCAGTATGGGAGTCCTGTTGGAGAGTAGTCAAAACATTCGAGGGTGGCTGACTATGAAAAAGAGCAAATGTTCTGAAAGTGAAAAATAACCTTGAGAGTGCATGGCGTATAACTGGTAAACAATGAGAATGCAGTGCATTTCCATGTATGCTGCAGAATAAGCCCAACTGCAAACACATTCTTTTGAAACACAAAGTCAAATAATGAAGTAGCTTGTCCAAAATATTGATATCATATGAAAGGCTTCCTTTTGACATTTGGGCAATTCTATTCTCAACCATTCTATGCTGATATTGTCTTTGCCAACTCTAGATTATTAATAAAAATATTCATAGCGTAACAAACAGTAGAAAGCGTTGAATGTCAGAAATGATGCAAGCATTCAAAATGAAGTAGAAACCTTATCAGAATAATCTACTAAGTGCTTGGATTTTTGTTTGTTTATTTTTAAAATATATGGAATATTATCATCATCTTTATTAAAAAATTCTTCTACTTGATACCTTCCAACGCAACCCAAACAGGTAAATGCTTATTCCTGTTTTGATAACATATTGCTGAAAGATGAGTCCTCATATACTACTGGATGCAATATCAGCAGATGTTACAATGGTAAGATAAAACTTTTCTTATTTTCTAAATAAAAGATATGGATATAAAGGCCAGGAATTTTTCAATGAGATCCTTTAAAGGGGCTTAGGTTTTTTTTATACTCTGAGGCAGCACATGTGACAGTGTTCTCAGGAGGTTACGCAACAAAGTTTTACTCACAAACTTCAGAAAATAAGGGTACTTGGCAAATTTTAAAGTACCATTCAATTGAAATAAAGCGTTTCACAAGGCATTCACTTAGCAAACTCCAACTATCCATTTTTAAGTTACCCAGACTTCAAGGAGAGGAAATTAGGAGAAAAATAGAGAGAAAACTGACAGGGAAAGATTAATACTCATGGCTCAGATTCCAGTGTAATCTCAGCTGCTCTCTGAGATTATATAAATATACATGAGAGATACAGCTTCACACAATATAATGAATGCTTTATCAGGTTAAAAATTATTAATAAAAAAATATGGTTCCTTTGCAGAGAAGTAATAATCATGAGTATAAACCAGTGTCAATGAGAAGACTGTCAGCATAGATGGATCAGGCTTTAGGAGAATTCATTGCATTTAGTAAGTGTACTCACCATCATATAAACAGTGAGAAATGCAAATACATGCAACCTTCAGAACACTGAAAATAATTTCGTAAGATGTATAAAAAGGTGACTTGCAAAGAATGAAAATTAAGTTAACTAACAATTTAATGAATACTGGAAAATAAGCCTGTGGAATCACAGGGAAGACAAAGGAGGTGCACTATTCCTAGGTACCATACTTCCTGTAGATCTACTAATGAAAGGTATATATTTGATTATTTTCATGAGTTTGAATAATTTCTACTTCCAAACTTTCCCCGGGTGTGGCGGTGGGAATTAAATAATGGATTATGTGAAGTATTAATGACTAATTTTGATTCTACAAAATATTCTTTCCTCACTAAGAATAAAGCTCATACTCGGTGTCTAAAATATTTCTATCTTATACAATAGTCATGGAGGTAAAAACTTGAAGGTAGTTTAGATAAAATACCATGACCAATACTTTGATAATCTTTACTAGTATAAATCAACATAACTCTTATGGAAGGAAAAACCAATCCACACAGCTTCATTCTGTTTCTAGACAAATCATTTTCTTGGCTAAAGTTATTTGCTGCTCTACTTTTTTATAAAATGAGCTACACTAGAACACAGGTTAGCTCTAAAAGTGGAGTAATGATTCTAAAATTGGAGCTAATGTTTTTTAAACATATTCTCACTGTATTTTGATTTTGTGCCTGTAAAGACACTAGTCCTAAAAGCACTAATTGCTTAAACGATTATTCCCTCCATCTCCACATTCAAGAAACACTGTTGCAATTAGTTCTGTGTTGTGGTTTAATGCCAGTGGGCAGCTTAGACCCATGAAGCCACTTGCTCACTTCCCTACAGTGAAATGGGGAGAGAACTAGAATGGTAGAAGTCTTGTTCATTGAGATAAAGACAGTTTAACAGGCAAAGCAAAAGCTGCATGCTCTAGCAAAGCAAAACAAGGAATTAATTCACCACTTCCCAAGGGCAGGCAGGTGTTCAGTCATCTGCAGGAAAGCAGGGCTCCATCACAAGTAACGGTGACTCGGAAAGTGGGAAGCCAAACTTCATCACTCCAAATGTCCCTTGCTTCTGTTGTCTTCCATCTGTTCATATGCTGAGCGTCACACCAGATGTTATAGGATATATGCCTGTGGTCAGCTGGGCTCAGCTATCCCAGCTGTGCTCCCTCCTCACTTCCTGTGATGATGGTGTGAGGACAGAAAAGGCCTGGATGCTGTGCAAGCCCTGCTCAGTGGTAACTAAAACATCGCCGTGTTATCAGCACTGGTTTGGCCCCAGATCCAAAATGTGGCACCATATGGGCTGGTACACGGCAAATAACTCAGCCAAAACCAGCACATAAGGAAACATGAGTTTCTGTATGGAACACCAAACACTGCAACAGATGCACTCTCAGTAGAATTGATTAGGGCACATCTGTACACGGTGACTACAAGTTGCAATGGTTTAGTGAAAGAGCATGAAGTGATAGAGTCTTTTAATTAGCAGCTTTGCCAGCAGGAAAGAGTCTTAGCAAATCTGAAATGAAAGACAGACTTGTTCTTGTGTGAGAGTTTAAAAATATAGATTACCAGTAATATTTTCTTCTCTGATAAATTATTTATAATTTTGTTACACAATAATTGTTTTTAAGAAATACATTGGATATTTTCAGAAACTACAGAAAGTTAGTTTTCTATTCCTGGTATATTTTTTAGTATTAATTTCTGAAAACTCTCTGCCACTTCAGGGTTAATAAATCTGAGAACATGTTTGTAACTATATTGTCATTAAATATTTAATGTACTGTCTTCTAACAAATTTATAGAGTAAGTTAGTTACACTCTCAAGTATTTAATGAGGAAAAATAACTCCATATTTTAGCAGATAGGTTTTAAAGATAATACTTATTTCCAACAGAAGTTAAGTGGGAAGAATATGAGAATTGATGTCCCTGCCATTTAGAACCAGGACTTTACAATGTCTGTAAGGAAAACCCTGAATTCAAACAAAGTATGGATATTTTAATAGGAAAATAAAAGACAGAAAAAAAAATTGAGGTAAACTGCTTTGTAAATACATAATGAAGACACAGTTTGAAGCTATAAAGTGGTGGAGGTTCTATTTTTCATTATTATGTAGTGTAATTTTGATTACTACTGTCAAAGTTTTCACTTCGGAATTTAATTGGAACACCCATTTCTTGAGTTCATTCCTTATTTTTAGCAATGTGACTCTAAGATAAGAAATTGAAGTTGCAAAACTCTTCACCAGCTGTCAAGTAACAGTATTTTTTTTTAGAAATGGCCGTTGTTTTATTTTAGTGAGCAAGATATTCAAAAGCAAATGACCTGTCTGTTCCCAGAATTACTATAAATCAAGATCTAATTAAACCACCAGTTTAAAGTCCTAATTACAGAAAATACTTTGTTATTTGCATATACTAAAACACATGTTAAAAATCATATTAATTCTTAAGTTCAAATGGTTTCAGTAAGGCAAAACAGATGTTTAAAGTTAATAATGTAATATAAAATGTATTTAGAACAGGTTTTCTAAGTCCATTTTTTCTACTCCCTTTCCAGAATATGTGTGACTTCTGTTACAATTCCACTCTGTGAAAGCTTCATTAAAACAATCTATATTTATAAAATTGTTATTATTAATATAATTATTAATAATATTAATTATAATAATATAATATAAAATAAAATAAAAGGCCCTCCTTCTGGTGGTATTCTTATTTTTTTTTGAGAGCTCTTCATTTTTTTCAGTCCTGAAATGTAACAGGCCTACTGCCCCTCAGTTCTGTTACATAACTTTCTCTCATAGCTGAATATATGACAGATGACAACTTTAACATGACATGAAGAGCTATACCCTTCCTTCTTCAGTAATTTATTGCATGCATCTGTAAGAGTTGCAACAAGCCTTGCCAAATTGTATTTCCACTTTCATTGTAATGAACAATTCTCTTTGAAGAGGCAGCAGAAGCAAAGATGTTAATGAGCTTTTTGCCTTTGTTTTCTGAGACAAAATGTATTGGCAGAAATCAGCAGCTCATTTTCTTAAACACAAAGATAAAACATGCATTTTGCTTTGAGCCTAAGAATATGACATGGATCAGGAGAAAAATTAAGAATATTAACACTTCCATGAGTAGTAGAGTCAGTGATTCACTATGTAATATTCTCCTTTGGAATAAGACCTCTACTTAAAGGAATGGATAGTTTTAAATTATTTTTCCATACAGGTTTCTTATAGTAGACACTGCACATACAGGAACAAATGCACATAAACTCATATTGGTGTCTGAAATATAAAACATTTATAATGTATAAAACCAACGTATTTTACATTATAAAATTTAATTATTATATAATATCCACTGCAAATATTATTTAATATTCATTGCACATACACAAATTATATATATAGAATGATGCACAATTATTATTATATATGTTATCACTATACAATTTTCAAAATTATTCTCAAGTGTAAAGTGAATGAAAATTTAAGTGACTGCCCTAAGTAAGCTGGGTCCTGATATTAACCATTATATTGAGATGGTAGAGCATACAAAAGAATTTAAAATAATATAAGGTGTTTTTTTGCTTAAAATAAGTCTTTAATTAGTTGATTGAAGTAGAATAATTAATATTTGGCAAGATGAGAAATCCCAATTACCCAAATACTACCGCGGTACTTCGGCTCCGGTACCGGGCACCCACCCGGGCTGGGGAGAGGCTGGCTGGATCGCTCGGAGGCGCGGGAAGGCTGGCGGAGTTCCAGCAGGGGTTCGCCCAACCCACCGATGGTACAGGCGCGCTGAGGAAGGAGAGACGAGGCGGAGGGGCTTCTCCAGATGGTGCGGGGTTTGTTATGGCACCGCGGTCGTGCCAGGAGAAGTGAGACAATGTGTTTCAAACTCACAGGTATACCCCTNGCGCTTCTAGAAGGGTTCATAGACCAGAATTGCTGAAAATTATTATTTTTTTATTATCTTTTCCATCTTAAAAGTAGTAAAAAGTCCCCACTGAGTGCAACATTTTACAGAAAGGACACCATCCTGACCTTCCATCAGTAGGACATTGAATATATCTGTGGCAAATTTTCCAGAGGACAGCTAGGATGTGACTGAGTCAGTTGATTTCTCTCACTGAAGCAAGGCTGGTGTAGGCAGCACCTGCTTGATGGCAATCCTGTCACTGAAAGTGACGTTAAAGTGTCAGCCCTTCTCATCCTTAGCTTATTCCAGAATATTTCCCTTGATAATCTCATAATATTATGGAAAGATCTCATCATCTTTTTAGATAGTCATGGCTACTCATACATAGTCATTCACTGCATAACAAAAAATAAACCAATTGCTTGTGGTTAATTTCAGCCTTAATTAACCTTTTAACCTGAAAGACTTAAACCTACCAACCATTCAAAGTTCTCTTCATAATTTATCAACCCTTGATTGAGTAGCTCTCCAGTCTTATAATGGGATCATGATATACACTAAAGAGAAAAATATCATTTTGGATAGGAAATATACTGGTAATATTGTCACAATGGCAGTTAAGCTACCATGGGAAAATAATCATTCCTCACAAACATGCAGATAAGCCGGTTAAAAAGATTTATATATCAGTCAATTTAATGGATATTCAACAAATAAATAATTTTCCTTTTTGATGAATTGCAAATACTTCAGCCCAAAGGAATATTAATTACTTGAGGACAGTGTAGTTGCACAAAGTATTGAATAAAAATCATCATAGACTTAAATTTGTTAACAATTAAGCTTCTGTGAAAAAGTTGTACATGAAGTGGAAATACTGGTGACATTTTCTTACAAAAGACTATAAAAAAAGTCCAGATCATTCAGCACTTCCATTAATTTTTGCTTGATGTTAAAATCCAAAATGGAGTTCAGAGAGCACCTATAGAGCAGAAATTAGCTCACGACCATTTGGCCCAGTATGCTTTCACCAAATGAAACTATTATTCAGTGTTCATTTACCTAAGTGATTGAACTTGCCTGCAGCAAGGAAGGAAAGAGCACAAGGCTAGACCTCAAGCAATCATAAAGACTAATTTTAAAATTAGTAGTCAAAATTACTGTTCTTCAGTGACTAGAAAAGTTAGGACTCTAAATGGAAACTTTTAAATAAAGAAAGAAAAACTCCATTGAAATGTACTGAGAACCATTAATTTATAAATTTCTAAACCCATTTTTGACAATGCATCCATAAGTGTTTTGGAGAAATTGGCTGAGTTAATTAAACCCTCAGGAAAAGACAGAATTTTTTTTGTTATTATCTGAAAGTGTTGTGACTGAATTGAAGCTACTGCTGATAAAGTTTACAGAAGTCCAAATGACTACAACTATAATCAAATAAAATAATTATTAATGAATGTATAAATATACTTTCTGCTTGTTTAGAAATATTAACTCCATATTTTTAAAATATTATACACATAAAGGTTTAACTTACACATTCTTTAATCTATTTGTTTTTTCTTATACAACATCACTCTTTTTCTAACTAGCAGTGATACTTTGTCTTCAAAAAGAATGTTCACACATTTTATGTGCAAAATTCCTGCTTATACTCATGTTAGTATATATTGACTGACTTTGGCTCCATGTAACTATTTAGCTCAAATATGAACAGTTTCTGGTTGGATGTGTGAAAAAAATTTAAGTAAGTTTGTCTAAAAGCATTCACGACCATTCTTATTTTCTATTTGGTACTTTCCTACTCTAATACACATTACTCTTAACCCTATTCACCTACTTTGAATTTCCATGAGCACCCTAAAAAAATTAAGAATAGCCCAGAAAAGATTTGGGCCTTGATTTTTTTTTTTCCCTAGAATAAAATTTTCACTCCAAAATATAATTTTTTCCAGTTTGGATCAAAAGTCAGAATATTACTATTCCTCACAGTCAAATTCTTCTATAGAAACTACTAGAAATTGTCTAAATGATATCTGTTGGTATGGAATAATTACAACTTTTTGTTCAAATATTAGCTCAAAATCCAGAAAAAATAAGTGTTACTGAAACAAACTGCTAGAGCATTTTCCAGTAGAAAATCTATCTGAACACAAAACATTCAAAATAAAAGTTTAGATCTGAGAAAAATGAGGTTTTTTCTAAATAATATATATTTCATCAACTATTCTTAAAATTTACTTGTAACTAATTTTTAGACAACATTCTGCTCGTGTATTTTAGATATTTTGATCTACCTCTTCAGATGTTTCTTTAATAGTAAGGAGCAAACTGCTGTTGTAGTATTCTGCCTCTTTTTTCCTCTAATAGTAAGTATCAGTGGACAGAAATGAACAAATAGAAATTATACTAATCAACTTTTGTCCCTAAATTCTCTCTTGCCTTTCTCCCTCACTGTTGTTCCCTTTAAGTATCAGAGCTGGCATTCACTAAATTTCCTTTCTGTTCTTTAATCTTTCCCCAATAATTTTACCATGTTGAATTTTTTTAAAGAAATATTGATACAATTATAATTATGTTTCTGAGTTGCTCATTACATCATTTTACAGGTTAAATTGAGTAGTTGTGAACAATGGTGAAATGAGGGGTTCCTTGCCATATTTAATTTCTTGCTGTTATCGTTGCTTCTGTGCTCTAGCAAAAGCTTTAGAGCCAGGAGCAGCAATACTGGGGTAAAGCCTTCTCACAAGACAGCCTTTTTTCTGAATACCAGTCTCTCCTGGCATCCCTGGCTTTCCTGTTTCATGCATTTTGTGCAGGTTTTCTGCTCATTCCGTGTAACCTCTGGCATACTGTGAAAATGAGGTTTAAGCTGAACCTCTGCTGCTTAGGCAAATTTAAGAAACCTCAAACTGTGAATATTCTGGCCCTCTGCTGTCTGTCATAATTTGCATCCTCAAATCCCCTCCTCAGCTAACAATTTTCCTGAGTAATACTTATTCATACAGTAGTTATTTTTCCTCCTTTTTTTCCTGTAGCAGAATAAAAGTGCCTTTGTTTGCATGTACAGAAGCAACACTCTCCTCTGTCTGACATTTATCAAATGACCATTCTGTCATCTGCTCTGCTCAGTTTCTAATTATTGATATACAAATCATAACACGTCTATTTTGCAGCTTTCCACCTGAGCTTTCCTCATTTCCTTTTCCATCATTCCTCTTGGATTGAAACAATTGAACTGTCATGAGCCTCTGTGTGTGAAAACACAAGTATGAGGAATTCTCTGTTCTTTCTTTCTTTGTTTTGAAAAGGTGTGCATAAAAAAGATTTGAGAACTCTTCCCTAGAAAAGGGGAACACTAATTTTAAGTCTTTGGTCACCCCAATTTACAGTGATAGATTTCAGATGAAAACATTTTCAGTGTTATGAAAAGAGAGATAATACAAGCATTCATCTTAACCTGGTTCCCTCCTCTGCTATCCTCCATTTGCTTTCAAAGGAGAAAAAAATGCATCAACACATTACTACGACTGTCAAAATGCCCTATTCACAAAATTATGAAGAGCATTCAGTTTTCTCTCACCTGAAAACCAACAAAGTTTTCAGACCGGAGGGCTCTAGCTAGGCTGGTCCCAGACAGCTCTCCCTTGGGTCTTCTGGGGCTTCACCCACTCGTCCTACAGTCCAGAACCCCACATCAGCCCCCATCCCTGCGATGCCACAGCAGGGACAATCTCCACCCCTGTCCCGGAGGTGTCACTTGGATCCTCTGGACTGTGCATGGCAGATGCTGCCTGATGCTCACAGGTGCAGGGGCTGCCTGGCCAATGCTGCAGCCACCCCCACTCCTGCTCCTAGGCATGATTTTCAGCCTTGTTTAATACAGCAGGTGAAAAAGTGGTGGTTAGTGTCTTCTGCAAGTACTCCTTGGGATGTCACTCTGAAAAGCAACAGCCATCAGTGCAGAAGCATGCACAGGTAAAAGCAAAAATGTCTTCAGCTATTAGATTTTGATTCACAACTCTAGGTGGATCAGAGTCCTGGAAGAGGATTATATTGAGTCAATATATTTAGGATGAATATATTAAGGATGAATATTTTTAATATTTATCTTAGAAATGCTTCCATAATTAGAGAAGGGTGTGTATGACCTAGTGTTTTTGTCATATTTGTATCATTATCATACCCTGAAAGCGTCCATAGAAAATCAAGCATATATTTTCTTTAATAGTAAACTGCTGAGCCTTTTATGGGTTTTATAGAATGTTGATTCGCTTTTTATTGTCTTGGACAGTGATTGAAATGCTTTCTAATGGAAAAATAACTCCTATATCTCCAATTCCTCTCTGCAAAGCAGTGCGTGTGTGTTGTGTGTTCATCTAAATGGAAAGTTCATAAAAAAATTTGTTTGTATGAGAAAGACTTCTAAGCTGGTTTAATTGTGGCTGAATCCACAGGGCTCAGTTCTGGGTGGACAAAAAGAAATACAGAAGAATGACAGGAAGCAGGATCTGGGGAATCCTTAATTCTGCCACAATTCAAAACTGGAATAGGAGTTCTCAAGTTGGATTTTGAATTCCTTTCAGATAATTTCTATTACAAGAATTGGATTTTTTTTTGTGTGTAAAGGCATTTTGAAGGAGAGAAAGACATGAAAATAGAGGATAGGCAAAGGGGAAAAAATCCTAAAACACTAAAGTAAAAAAACGCAGTTCACATGACAAGAGAAGCATAAAAATATTTATTTGCCTTATTGTATTAATTGCTGCAAATTAATTACTACATAAATTGCTGCTTAATATAATGTCTAGTTCTCAAATCTCTAGAGGCCTGAAGTCCCTTTTAAACGTGTCTCCAGGTTTTACATACAGTGTTTAAACCTGAAGTAGTTCAAACAACAGGATTATCCACAGTCTTAGGTAAGAGCTGCTCTGACTTGGGCAATGAGAACACTGGAAATTGTGCCTGCTTTGGCGTTCAGCATAATGGGATTCCTGGTCCATGGCTGTTTTATTTATGCTACCAAGCTAAATGTGGCCAAGGCTGTTCCCTGACATTGTTGTTTAGTGTCAAGGAGTGTCTCATGTTTATACTATTCATTTCATTTTTCTCCAAAACAGGGTATGCCCACCCAAACTGCCCTGAAGTTCTGTTTTTTTAAGTGGAACCTTCACACAATGTTTTACTTCTTGTAGCATGTAATATCAATTTCAGTTTAGAATAAAATACATTATTGTTTTTCAAATAAATGACCATATAGAAGAGGTAGAAACAAATTGCTCATCCAGTATCTGAAAGTACTTTGAGAATAAATAATGTACAGTCACATTCTGAAACCTTTGTGCATAATGAATAAGACCCAATTCTTTTATTCACCAAGAAATGTAACTAATTTATTGGAGGTCTTTTAATACATAATACCACTCAAAGTGAATGCAAGATGAAGATTTGTATGATAAATTATAAAAACATAGGTTTAGTGGCTTCTACCTTTAAAATTTGATGAATAAATTTCAGCAAGCTTGCAGATGTTACAGAATTTGATTTAGTTGATGCACCAGATGGTTGTCTTTCAATTCAGAGGAGCCTTGACAGGCTGGAAAAATGGGCCAGTAGGAACCTCCAGAACTTCCACGTAGGCACATACCAAGTCCTGCCCCTGGAAGGAATAAAGCCAGGCACCACCACAGTGTGGCTGAAGAGCAGCTTTGCAGAGAAGCCTCGGGTGGACACCATGTGGACCATGAGCCAGTGATATGTCCTTGCAGCAGTGAAAGCCAGATTAGGCAGAGGATTACTAGCAGGTTGAGAGAGAGCATCCTTCCTCTCTATTATACCCTGGTGGGCCATATCTGCTTCCCGTGCGGGCTCTTCAGGTCAAGGCAGACAGTGACATAGTGGAGCAAGCCCAGCAAATGGCCATGTAGATGATTTTAACAAGATATATATAACCTTACTGATTACACTTGTCTTCTGTTCCATTTAGTTAGAGATGTCATTTGCAAAAAAAAAAAAAGCCTTTTCTACTAATATAATTAATTATAAAAAAATGCATGCATTTACATAAACAGATGCATTTATAATCTATTTATGTGTGTGTATAAATTTACATTGTGCCCTGGAAAATACAAAATACATTCAAAGTAATGTTTTTGATGGTTTATGCCTTTTCATGTGATAATTATCATGAAAATACTTAAGGATCGTAACAATTTCTTTCTAATACTGAACAAGTAACTTTGAAGGCTAATAGAATTATTTTCAAATTCATGGCTATTGGTATATCTCTCTATACATACTTGGGAATAATTAATTTCTTTCACCAACATTGTTCAGTAATAAGCCTTTCGTATATTATCAATAAGAGAGCTACATTTCCTGCTGGAAGTGATTTATGTGAAAACTCAGTCCAATTATAGTGCTCTTCTACTATCTAGAAATCACTTAAGTAGCCGTGTTCTGCAAGGTTAAAAGTACATGCTGATTATGCTGTATCTTTCAGATCTTTTCTGTTGATAAAGAGAATGCATGTAGCCAGAACAGTATATCTAAAAGTGAAAGTCTGCTTTCACAGCTACATGTTCATGGTTGTATAGCAAACTGCACAGAACTCGGATACAAGAATGGTCAATCACATTGTTCCCTTACTGTAATGCACCCCAGGATTATATTAAGAAAATGAGCAATTCCTGTAAGAAAAAAAAAATACACAGATTACCTTCTTGCCTCTGCAATTCTCTTATTAAATAAAATAAAAAATGCAAATAAGTACTAGCACTCCAGCTCCATGAAGCAGACTTCTAAAGCAACTTGAAAATCTGTCCTCATCTCCGGCAAGGTACTACAGACGAAAGAATACATCTGTTTCATTTTGCCAGAGTCTTGTAACCCAGTTTCCTCAGTTCATCTCTCCAAAGAAATTTGGTGGCCACCTTTTTTTTCCCACTGCAAAAAGTAAGATTTGACAGTAATTTTCTCAGGTTTTCATCAGCCCATTCAGTAGCTGCACTTACAAATTTCACAACTCATCCACAGCTAAAACTCCTTTCACTTTTCCATTCTAAATCTAATAAGAAGAGAATCAGAGGTTAAGTGGCCTTCTGTACACTTACATCAGAGTGGAAAGAACATCCATTAACCAGGAGGACACTGCAATATAATATACTCTTGAACACAGCACCCAAACCAATCATTTCATTGATTATTGTGGATGTCGTCTTAAAAAACATGTGTTCAGTTCTGCTGGTTATGTATTATCTGACTTCCTCAGATGTCTAGGTGAAGGGTGTATTGAACATTTCTCATCAGAGAGATTCATCCTGTAGTGACAAAAGTATATGACAGCAATTGAATAGAAATAGAACTTCAGGGCCTATGCAGATAGGTGACATTTATTGAACTTGACATCTCTAAGAGCAGGAACACTTCACTGTATTTGTCGGCCTTACAGTTGTTGAAATGTTTAAAACATAAACTTTCCATTGGCTGTTCTTATTTTATCTCTATATTTTTGAGTGCAAACTATAGAAACAGGGAAAAACTGCAAGGATTCTCATTAAAAAGGCTGAATCAGTCAAGCCAGGACATGGGCAAAAATGAATATCCTCTGCATTTGGGTCTGCTTACAAGAAACTCCATAAGACCAGCAGAAGAATATTAACTTTAAAAGCATAAAGAGCTTTTTACACACTCTTCATGTATGCACTTGTGGTGCAAACTAAGGCACAGAAAACTTTCTGAATAAAAAAGGTGTCTAAAGGTCTGTTCTTTATAATTTGTTCTCTATTCAAACATAAGGTGTTAAATGTATCCCAAATACATTACGCCTTTTAATATGATAATTATCATGAAAATACTTAAGAAGGATCATAACAATTTCCTTCTAACACTGAACAGCTTTGAAGGCAAATAAAATTATTCTTAAATCCATGCCTATTGGTATGTCTCTCTACACATACTCGGGAACCTTTGAAGAAAGTACTTACAAGCAAGAAATTGGAGACCAGATATCTCAGAAGAACTCTTGCAAACATTGACCCAGGCTTAGATTTACACATTTTTTCTCCTCAGTCCTTTTGACTAAAATCTGTGAGGTTGGATTTTTCTGGCATTATCCATACCATAATTCTTGTTTCTGTCCTTTTTTCAACATGATTCAATTCTACTGCACACAAACATATGTTTATGTTGTATCTGAGTTAATTTTTGCTGTTATTCTTCTTATGAGTAACTGCTCATAAGAACAGGCCCTTCATTTGGCAGCTACAATCCACCAGATTTTCCTGTGGTGCTTCATTTATATAAGGATACCAAGGAAAAACAGATCTAGCAGTGATGTAGTTCAAGTCTGGGGTATTTTCTATTTTGCTTTATTTTTCATTTTTCTTTGATATTACAAAATCCCCTGCATTCTTAGAAGGTCTTTGGAGTTTGAAAAAGCAGTTATAAATTTGCAGCTCTTCTAAGAAAGAAAAGATTGCAACCACAATGATTTCTTCCTTTTCAGTGACTTTGACATGGTGGCATTACTGTAGTACCACGGTGTTGACCTCCAGCTCTGAGACAACACTAAATAATTGAAATCAAGATCTTGACAAAATGTATTTGTATCTGTCACTTCAGTGAAGACATAATTGCAACTGTCATCTGGACAGGGGTTAATGAAAAATTTCAGGATATATACAGGGTAAATTCAGTCTTCTCAAGTCAGTGTAGCAAGGGGAATTCAGAAGGGGATGCTCTGGAAGGATGTTGGCAGAAAAAACTAAATTAAATTAAATTATGCTACTAGAGTGTTTAATGTGGCATACTCATGATTCATGAAATGTTGAACATTTATGTTGCCACATCTATGGTTACATCTATTTCTAGAATTATGTTCAACTTGCTATGGGAATAAGGAGATAATATCTTATTATATCATAATACCAAATTGGTATTTTTTTCAAGCAGATAGTTTTTTCTAGTTCACCAAAGGTTATAGTGATGTTGCTAGAAGCAACAAGTTTCTGTTAGCATTTAGTTTTAAGAGCTCTCTATGTGATACAGTGTGAATGTCGCTGACGGCAAAAAGTGCCAGACTAGCATTGGCTTCTCTGAAACTTCCATGCCATGGGACTCCAGTTCCTTCATGGACTACTGTAGTAACCCCAGTAATAAACTTTATTGCTATAGATATCCACACCCATACACCCACACACCCCCACACAAATTAATTGAAACAGCAAGATAATAGTTCCATATGCCAATAATTGAAAAGAAACTGTGTTTCTCCAAGTTACCACTCCTAAACACAGGTCCCAAAGAATATATCCTACTTCATGGACACTATTATTAGCAGCTACGATCAAAATGGTAGTAACTTTTGTTTTAGTGAAGAACATTTCTCTTATTCAAAACAGAACAGCAGTTCAGATTATCATATCCACATTATCATTCTGAATGCAGATGCTATACTGATGACACATCTATAATTCTCAAGAAGAGAGATAATGAAAACATAAACTTCAAAGGCTCTCTTATAAAAATGTTTTCGCATCTTCATGATACATTTACTGAGATAAGCTATGGAAACATTGTGTATTTGTTTTGATTTTTAAGGTTTTTTTTAAGCCATCATCATAAAATGGATCTCAGCATCTTATTTTTATTTTTAGTGTGGTGGGATTTGTTTGTTTGTTTGCTTGGTTTTTTCTAATAAAGATCTTCAGAACAAAATCTTTTAAGTTATCCTGAAGTGAAAATAATGTAATGAAGGCATATGAATAATTTTGGCCTTCTTTCAGAAATACAGGTGATGTGCATTCTTGGGTTTGGGGATAAGGTTTTTTTAACAATGAATTATTAAAGTACCCTAAATACATCACTATTTTGTAATTATGACTTCAGTAAATTTCCAGTGCTAGAGATGGTTAGTGTATACCCCACTTTCGTCTTTTCAAATCTATTTTTAAATATACTTGTCATCTCATGTATTCAAGACAGAGTGGACAGATGAAATATACAGGTCAAGTTTTACATCTCTTTTATCTTGATAATGTACAAAAAGAATCTGTTACATTTCAAATTTCTAGTCCTCATGAATTTCATGACTTAGATGAATTTTAATCTGATACCACTCTAATTCCTTTTTTCGAATCACCTTTCTGTTATACATGTTCATTCTGCAGATTTATCTGTTGGAAAGGAATCTATAGGATTTTTAAGGCAGAGTTCATCCACTTTTGTTATCTTCTTTCCTCCCTATTGTTTTTTTTCTCTCAGTGTTTACATATAGTTTCTCTAAATCACAGTCTTAGTGTCCTTACCCATGCCACAATTGTTTACAGAATTATTCAAAGTAATTTTTTATTTTTTTATAATTTCCAGACTTCTTTGATTTTTTGTGTGTAAATATTCCTTATATCACATTGTGCTAGAATAATTATTTTACCAGAATTTTGATTTGTGACAGAAAGCTCTTTTATTTTTCTTGTGTTTATTTTGAACTCTCCTGTTTTAATTAATCTTCCAGGAAGATTCAATCTTGTTGTAGCCTTCATGATCTGTTTGGTAACCTTTAGTGATACCCATTTAGAATTTGAAAAACACTGCTGCACATGTGTCTCATATCTCAGTATTAGTCCCCCTATACTACATTTGGAAATTCTTTGTTTATAAACAGTGGACTGTAAAAAAAATTGCAAAATTTCCCAACATGTAGAAGATTCATCACATATCATTATTTTAATCACGTATGTATTATATATCCTAGATAATCTGCATATAGGAGCAAAGTTACAGTATCTGCTTTGTTAGATATATCAATTATTCTTAGACCAAATTTAAGCTTTTTTGAAAGAATAATAATAATGCAAAAGGAATGACTGAAGCATGCTTGTGAACTATGGGAATAAGGATTGCCTTTGTGAATATTCTGTTTCATAAATATTTTCATAGATAAACAAACCATTATCTAAAATCAGAATAAAGATATTTTACTTCTCTGAGGGTTTATAGTATTTTTCTTTATGATACATTTTATGACTTTAATTAAAATGTAAATTTTTATCTTTTATCTAGTCTTTGTGAGTAAACAGTAGACAGATTGTAAGCAAATACTGAATATTTTAATACCAACTTGTAGATATTTTTCTGTTTAAAAAATTCCCAAATCACAATTCTAATCACCAGAGTGAAGTATGTAATGCATGAATGAGTAGAACTCAGATCCTGGATTCTTCCAAAGATATATTGTGATGCTAAATAGTTAAATAGCATGAAGAGACCAGAAAAAAAGCTGCTCTTTTCTCTTCAGAATTTAGGAGTTATACTCTGTCCAATGAGGATTTTTTGTCATTTAGGCAACTGCCTGAAACAACATTTGAAGAAATGCATGAGTTTATTATCACAATGGGTATCATTACTGAAATACTTAGCTCCCCTAAAAGAGCATTTTTTGCCTTGTTTAGATTCTTTGGACTGAAATGTCTTTGAATGGTATTTTGCAAACTCCTTTTGACTTCTTACAGTCTGCAGGCCTTTTTTTTCTTCACAGTTAAGTAGTCCTAGTCTGGCCTATTTAGGAGTGCTATTAAGACCTGTTAACCATTTTATGCTTCCTTCTCTATCAAATATTTCAATCAGCATTTTTCAGGAACTACGCCAGAGACAAATGAAGCCAAATAATTTTTATGTGTGACTTCTTCTGTCTTTACCAAACAATATTCATTTTGTTGTAAAAAATAGAACAATTATAGTGGGAAAAGCTGAGTCCCGCCACAGAAAATGTAATGCCAAGCATTTGTCTGTTAGGGAATAAGAATTCAAATTCCCTCTGTCACTGGGGAGAACATAACCTTATCTCCCACATCTCAGTTGGGCTACTAAAATCCTTACTAAGAAGAACACATACAGTTTTATCTGACAGTGTGGTTGTGGGGGATTGGGGGTTTTCCTTCTTTTTTAGTTCCTTCTTTTTTTTAGCTCCCAGGACTAATTTTGTGATTCATGTGGGCCAGTCTGGGATTGGAGGTGACTTGGGAGATGCCTTGCAGAAGGATTTTAAGGAAATCATGCCCTAAATGTTCAGACCATCATGTCAAAGTAAATATCTTCAGGTGCCGAAACCTTCATGGGGGAAAAATCAGTTGCCTACTTACTGTAGTTTCCTGAAACACCAGATGGCATTTGATTTTGGTTTTTTTTCATCTCAATATATAGGAAGCTAGGCAAAATGAGGGGGCATAAATTTTCTTACAGCTTTAGCAGTGGTCTTCTTTCATAGAATGTGAACATTTGGATTTTGATATTCTATTTGACCATAATAAAACATAGAGGAAAAGAAAACATAGAAGTGTTTCTGTTCCTGTTAGATTTTCAGCCTGAAATTTAGATCAAAGAATGTTAGCCTAGAGTAGCTTTATTCTTGCATCTGCAAGTTATCCAAAGGAATGAAATAAAAAGAAAAAATATGTCCCCAGACCTATCCAGAGTTGCCCTTTACTGTTTTGGAGCCTGTTTTCTGTCATCGGATCTGAGAACAAAAGATATTTTTAAGAGCTGCTGTAGAGAAAAAAAGTATCTTAGAATAATAATAAACATTGAAACACAGTTAAAACGTGTGACCACCATAGATGCAGATGCCTATTCTTTTTTGGAAATGACAGCATATATAAATGACATTACATTATATTAATTTTACTTGGCTGAATGTCTCCTGAACAAGTTTTAGCAACTGCCGTATTCAAGAAAATCACCCTTCTGAAGGAGCACAAGCCCTCAAATTAACCAGGTGTATCTTTAAATGTTCTCCATCCACTCTGAGTACCTACATAGGTCATTCATTACAGAAAAGGCAGGTGTTATGAAAATATAATTACTATAACCTGCTTTAGAATGTTTTCTTACTTGAATAGACACAGGAGTGGATAGCAAAAGCAAGTCCTCTAAAGAATATTCAAGCCTATGAAGAATAATAAGTTATGCCTTTAAGAAGATATACATATCTATATATATATAGATAGATAGATTTACTTGTAAATTTACTTGTAACTATCAATCACAATGGAATAACAATTTAACCCTTCTAAAATAAGCATCTAAGCTAACAAAGTGCCAGGGCGAATTTATTCTTTTTTTAACAAAATTGAATTTAGCAAGAATAGAGTGTCACAAAGAATTAGTGGAGTGGTTGAAAGAAAAATCTGCTGCTCCTCTGACTTACTCAAAGTATATTTTAGTGCTTATAAAATTTTAATTGAATGTCAACTGTGTTAGAATTCCTTACCAATGAAGAGTATTTGGCTTGATTGTAGGCATCACATATATCTTTTATCCCAGAAAATCTTATCTCTTAAACAAATGTCATCATTCGATTCCTATTTGATATCCCTTCCTTACATCTCACTTGTATGAAGTTAATTTTGCGTGACGGATGAAGCAAGAGTCATATTTCTCTTTTATTTTTATTGCTTGCAGTTTTCACTTATAAAAGACAAAATTCACACACAAAAAAGGAATAATAATTTCATCAAATTCTAGTTGGAGCAGAGAGCTATTCCTTGACAAAGACCTTGATCAAAGGATAATGCTTAGTGTGTTCCTAACTTGAAATATGTGAGTCATTTCCACTGGCAAAGTTCAGTTTTGCTAAAGTGCAGTGTTGATTCAGAACCACTATTTTTAAGACCTTAATCTTTTAAGACACAATGAGCATCCAAATGTTACCTGTGCATTTGGGAGAGGAGTAAATATAGATCGATGTACCAGCATAAAGCTGGAACTGTATTATGCTTGTCCTTTTAGCACAGATGACATATAATTCATAAGCAAGCAAATTAAGTAGGACAACATTACCACCTTGTTGGACAGGCTGGTTTTAAGTATCCTTTGGTGAGTCATTCTATCCTATTTTATAATAAACGTCTTTTATATAATCCTTTCCTTGAATATGCCATTAAAGGAGGATGACAGGACGTAGGAGGTGAGAATGACTGGATGAGTATTCAGCACCAGATTGGTATTCCATTAATATGAGCTACCATTTCCTTGTCTTCAAAGATAGACGTTTGCTTGGATATCTGTAACCATAAAGTTTTATTTTTACTAGAGTCTCACATTAAAATAACTCTACATCCTAGTATTTTATTTCTTTAAATCAATAAATTATTTATTTATTTAGTGCTGGCAGCGATTCAAACAGAAATATTTTTTCACACCAAAGGTGCTGTATAAAGTATATTCCTGTGTCCTGCACAGAACACAGAGTATCCTGTAGCCTGCGTTTTTCCTCCAGACACCCACCAAGGAAAAAAAAAACAAAAACCCCACAAAAAGCAGTCTTCTAATAGTTCCATTAAATTTTATTAGACAAGTAAAAGTGATGTTTGTTGCTACAACTACACAAACAGAAAAGAAACAGTCAGAATTGCCACTAATTATAATTCCTTGATGAGAATACGCTGGCAGCGTTCTGTTCCCTGTAGTCTCTTTCTGTGTAAACAAGTGATCTTTTATCTGACCGTTCAATCATACTAAAATACCCTTAAGATAGTGTTCTTATGTACAGATTTAGTGTGTATACTGGCTAGAATGAGAATAGGATTTCACACAGAGGTATTTGTTTTTTGGTTTTTATTTCCAGATTACATTACATATATTCATGTAATGAGGTTTCCTGTTTTTAAAATATTGCCTGGTGAGGTTTGAATAATTTTTCCAGGAAAATTTGTAAAATTACATATGGGGCCAGAAATATTGCTAAGTTATGTCAAATTTACCATTATTTTGTTCAAGACAGTGGTGGTGAGCTCGTTTTGGCTGGAGTAGAGTAAATTTTCTTTGCAGTGGCTGGTATGGGGCTGTGTTTTGGATTTGTGATGGAAACGGTTGGCAATAGAAAGACGTTTTTGTTTTTGCTGAGCAGGGCTTACACAGAGCCAAGTCCTTTTCTGTTTCTGGTACTGCCTCCCTCACTGGTGAGGGGGCTGGGGGTGCTAGGGAAGGTGGGAGGAGACACAGCTGGACAGGAGATCCAAGCTGACCCAAGGGATATTCCATCCTACATCATGCTCAGGATAGAGAGGGAAAGTAGGAGCGAGTGGGGGACGTTCAGAATTGCGGTGTTTGCCATCCCAAGTCACTGTTAAGTGAGAGGGAGCCCTGTTCTCCTGCGATGGCTAAACACCTGCCTGCCCATGGAAGTGCTTAATGAATTTGTTGTTCTGCTTTGCTTGTGCTCGCAGCTTTTGCTTTACCTATCAAACTTTACCACGAGTTTTCCAACTGTTACCCTTCCAATTGTGTCCCCCATCCTGTGGTGGAGGAGGGAATGAGCAAATGTGTGGCAAGCTGGGCTTAAACCATGACAGATGTTCATACGTTTTGGTTTTAGTATTTGACACATATTTTTAGATTATTTAATGAACAGATTATTTAGTTACACCAGCCTCTGCTATTTACAAAGTAGAACCAATCTCCAATGTTTCACTTTTCCAAGATTTGTCAAATATCAAAATGTCAGATATCAAAATAACCTTTCTATTTTTGTCCTTTATCCTCTCCACTCTCCCTTACTTTCCAAATTCTGTGAAGAGAGTATGTAAGTAACTTTCATTCTTGTTCTGTGTATATATTTAGTGTACTTTCAGTACATTTTATGTGTGCTATGCTTTGAGGGCAATCCAATTCCTATCTTGAAGGCACTGGCAGTTACTTGGTTGTATTTATGTTCCTGTAAGAGAGAACAAAGAAATTCAGAAGAAGGTTTTATATGTTTCTTCTGGTTTTGATGCCTCAGGTGCATGGAGAGAAAGAGAGGGAGAGAGGAAGGGAACAGAAGCAAGGAGTGGGGTAGGGAGGAAAGGAGTTTGGGGAGTAGGGAAAGAAGGAGGGAAGGAAGAAAGGGATTGGAGGAGACAAGGTGCTTTCCTGGGATAGCCTAAAAAACAGTGTGGATGTTGCTCATGGTAAAACAATTTTAGATTTGGATAGATTTCTGATTTGAAATATCTTTGAAAATCTTGTTCAAAATGTAAGTTTCCACTGAGTTATGCTGCACTAATACTTTCAGTAATAATGACAATTTAGATTTTAGCAGATGAATGTAGGAAAAACCTTACAAATGCTTAGCTATTTTTCAAGAGAGACATTTGAGCAGTACTGCTTCTGTTTCTTCAATAATTAAATTGGCTGGCAGAACTTGGAATGCATTTGTAGCAACAGAGGCTGAGCTCTTACCCTTATTTTGCAAGCAACATTACAACTAAACAGGAGCTTATATTCTCCCTTGGGATATACTGAATTGTGTCATTTCCAGAGGTAAAGGGAAAATGCTTGGCAAACTCCTTCTCTCATGAGAGGGGTCTATTGGAAGAAGCTCTTGTGCAATTGCTGGCATTTTCAAATCCATCACCATGAGTCACAATCCTGTACCCATCTACATCCAGACTAAGCTGTTGATCAGTCAGCAATATGTGCTTCACATCCTTCATACAGTGGTAAGAAGTTCCTCACACATCAGTTCTTTGAATTCAGCCTATCACAGTCAGGAATAATAGAAGGGAAAGATCACAGAGAGGGAAAAAGAGACAGATGAGATATTCTCAAGGAAAAGATATATATCCTTTTGTGAATAGACCTAAATGTTTAAGACAACAAACTTCACACCATGGGACAGGATGATGTTTTAGGAGGGCAGAAGCCTTGGAGGATCCATCACTTGTTTTAAATAGAAAAAGCTTTTGTATTCCTATTTATAGTCTGCCACTGTCGATGATCAAATTAAAATGAATGGAAATATGATTTTTGCTTTCCCTAATTTATTTCTCAGTTCTTGTTTACTGTCTATTTTCTATTTAATGGTGGGATAATTTAGAAAGAAAAACAGTGTTCTGCTACTTTCTTCTTATATATTTACCCCTTATATATTTCCTCTGTATATTTACCTCTTTATTTTTCAGCTGGCCCTCAAGTATACTCTAAACATAAAGACCACAACTTGAGGGAGACAATTGTCTCTTTTAATGTAAAACAGACAATTAGGATAGCAGCAGCTGAGGCTTTAGGAAACTGAAATATCCTGAAACAGAAATAATAAAAAATAAAAGGAAAATTTAAAATTGAATCATTTACTTTGCTTGAAGTAGACCCACTTGCTCAGTCTTCTTCTGCACTAACAGCAGTGACAGTGACAGGGAAATTAAGAGTGGCATCGAGCTTTGTTTGCTTGCTTAATTCATGGGAGGTTCAGCAACTGTGAATACAGATCAGGTATTTACAGTGAAACCAGGTGAACCACCACCTCACCAAGGCTTTGGCTTAGCAGAAAAATGAGTTTCATCTTCCCCTTATTAGCATTCTGTGCACAGCTTTTTGTGACAGGTGGAACCCAGGGCAAATGCAAGGTTTCATTACCAAGGAGATACAGCTTTGGTTTTGTCATGGTCTTTATTCTGTGTCTGATGCAAACTTGCTGAGCACATAATGGTTCCAAATTGTGTAAGCTTATCTGCATTCCTTTTTTTTTTTTTTTTTTTTAATTCAGTGGTGACATTAAACTTCAAGGAGCTATCACCTGAAAGCTGACAGCTGCATTTGCAAAGTGGTCTATCAAACATCAAGGAGCTGATGCAGCATCTTTCACTGTAAACTTTGCCACTCAGATTATGAAATAATTTGAAAAGTAAACATTCATTACAGTATAATGTAGCAGTATAAAAGCAAAATTACTGTGTAAACATTGGAGAATATGCATGCATAGAAAACGACATTTGTAATGGGGTTCATAGCAATTGTCAAAGTGCAGGAGGGGCGCAGAAGACTTAGAAGTGATGTTCTGCCAAGATTTCCATCTGAAGTCAATGAAAATTTGTCCATTTACACCACGTTTTTTATCTATAAGATATATTTCATGTAACTCTAACACAGATATTTTATTCTAAACACGGAAATCAAATTCCACATATGTCATTCATCTCATGTTGACACTGACCTTATGACCTGAGAAGATAAAATTATTTTTAGGTTTTACAATAAATTGAGTTTTATTTTCCAAGTAAATAAAAACAAAAAAAGTGTAATGCTTTTAGATTTGAAATACATAGTGTTCACAGTTTTTTGAAATGCTTATTGCTAAAGACACATCACTATTACTTAATCAGTATTTTAATTGTTATGATAATCCCAATTAATATATGTTTAACTGTCCCAGTATAATCAACAATAGCAAGACAACATATTTCCACACATTTTAAAATTAAATAATTTAGTGCAAAGAAAGACTGATTTATTCATCCATAAATCATAGCATTAGGCAGAGTTCAGTATCAGAGAATTTCCCTAACAGTGCTATTATAAGTCTTTTTCATAGATCTTTTTAACTAGAGGCTCAGGGTTGCACATGGAGCACGAGTTCTTCTATTTTGAATGAAGGATTTGACATAAATATGTCATTCACATATTTCAGTGTAGGTTGTTATTGGTGAAATTCTGACCTGCTGAAATCAGTAGCAAAATATGAATTGATTTAAATGAAGCTATTATTATGAGCTTTTAAAATAATAAAAAAAGGGGATTTTTTTTCATACCAGTTGCATAGACAGAAAAGACAGTGGTGGAGGTGGAGGTGGAGGCATTCTGTCATCTTCTTTTATGTGCCACAGGTATGCACAGCACAGCTGTGCAGGTAGCGGTACACAGATAAATTGCTGAAAGAAAAAAAGTACATGGTGGATTTCAGGAAAACATAACATATTAAAAGTTTTTGAAGTTATTGAAATTGTTCTGAAGTGTGTGCAAGCTTTTATTGCTTTATTAATTTATTTGTTAAATAAGTCTGATACTGAAGTTACATAAGTTAATGTTGACCCCTTTGAAATCATACAAAATCAGGTAATCATCCAAATTTGTAATAAAATAGACAGCTTGCATACTTCTAAGGGCTGGTGTATACAAGAAGTACAGAGAGGAGATGCAAATATTTTGGATGTCCATTTTCTCATCCATTCTTTGGGTCAGGGCACTCCAGTAAAGCATTCATTTTTCTTTGTTGTATATGCTCAATTTATCCTACACATCTTGGACTTAGATACATTACACTCCCTGATTTGGAGATAATTTGTTTCTTAAATTCATACCATTCATGAATTTTATAAGTTAACTGTTGCTGGTGTTCAATGCAGAATTTATTATTAGACTCTGCTAATTTACTTTAGTTCTTTAAAACCAATTCTGCTTATCCCTGTGATCAGGTGACTAAACAAGGCTTGTTTAGAAGATTGACTTCCAGCCTATAAAATTCCCCTTACCGATGACAACTTGAAAGGATGATTTCTGTGTTACACATTTCCCTTTGTATTCTTGCTCCTGCAGAATGTCACTGAAGTAGTGACCTGCTGCTTTGTCTTGGAATGCCGTGGACTTAGTACTGTATTTCCCTGCTCAATTCTGGCAGCAAGTAGAGAAACAAATAGAGAGACAGAGAGAAACACAAAAAATGAAACTCCATTACAACTACTTTGAACAGCATGACTACCAAGGGTACAATTTTAAAATTATTCTCTCCCACAACAGTATTAGAGATCCATGCCTGCTATTTCTTTTTTCTGTAAAATACAGTTGCATTAGGATCTGAATATTGTTAGTAATAAACTATTGTACAAATGTATACACGGTTAAATTGCATTAATATATGAAGAATTAATTTGTGTTGATTATACGTGTTGAGCAAATACAGAAAATTATTGCCTATGATTTTTTTCAGAGCTTCTGAAAGAGATGTAAAGGAGAGGTCATAAATTGCCTTCTGGAAAGTATGAGTATGAATATTAGATTTGCAGCTAAAACTAATCAAATTGCACACAATGTAAGAGATAAGACACGCTGAAGGTGTTCTAGTATATTTTTTTTTCTGAAATATTCCCATGATTTGAATGTTTTTAAACTAGTCACCCCCCAGTAGCACACCATATTTAATTTCAAACTTGCATAGTTATTGGAATCATTGAGGGAAAATACTAGAAACTGAAAGTCACGGTCAATTCAGAGTTTACTGTTCTGCTTTTGACCATGTATTTCTGCAATCTTTCATTTTTTATACATTAATAAATTCCGACCCAGAGTTACGACACAAAAATCCCTGTAAAGAATGTCCTTCCTTTTGCTCTCAATTTTCAGTGCCCTGATGCCTTTATATACAGCAGTATATAAAAAGTTCTGGAAAAATGGCTTTTGACCAGGAATGTAGATTTTCACCATGCATAATTTAATGTAACTCAGAATTGAATGATCGGAAGCTGATTAATAATCAGACCTGCTGGCTGGATTGCTTAAAAATATGTGGTACCACTAATCAGCACTACCAATCAGTGCTCTATGACAGCTCATTTATATCTGCAGTCAGTTGAGTAAGAATGTGCTCCTGAACAAGAACTGCCACTGATTTTGACACAAATGAAAATTATTTTTGATGTCACTTTTCTTACATATAGTAGCACACTTGGAATGTGGATAATCACTGCCATTATAAGCCAACAGATGCCGTGGCTTACAGTTTAGAGCACATCCTTTGTCATGGAAACTTCCTCTGCCTTTCACAGTAGGGTTCTCTGCCTTAATGACTTATCACATATCTGTTAAAGGTCTGAGTGTGTTTTGCTTCACACTTATGATTCATTCTCACAGTAATTCTCTACTGAAACTTGTATTTCTGTGCTTGGTATTACTCAAATATTTTTTATTATTACAGGTAAGAAAGCTTCCAGCAAACATTTTAAGATCTTTGCAGGAGTGATTCAGAAAGGAGGCATCTCAAATGTTTACCCTTACATTGGATGAAGTGTGCTAGTCATAACCCTTGAAATGCTAAGCTGGAGTGCAGTAGCATCACTAATACAAGCAGATCTAAGAGCAGCCTGTGACTGAAGGGGGCACATCGCTTTCATGCCTGTCGCATGTTTTTATTCTCTGTGTGTTCTCCAAAGTAACATTCAAGACATAGGATGCTGGGGAAAGAAAAATAAGAAAATGGTTTATTTTCAAATTTGCAGTCTGTGAGATTAATGCATTCATTTGATCTTGCGCTGGGAACACATCTTGGTGCTGCAGAGTCAGTGACTAAAAGGGGAAAGTCCACTGCTTTTGGTCAGGGCTGGCAGCAAATTCAAGAGCAACATAAGCCAGAGAAAACTATACTCACACCATCCCAAAAAGGCAGTTTGCCTTTCTGTCCAGAATCCTTTGCACTTACACTGCAATGGGGTGATGCAGGGCACTGAGGTGAGGAGGAGTCTGCGTTAGGGTGGGGATCTTCCTAAGCCAAGTGTGCAAAGGAACGAGGCATGACCTTTTACTTCTGGCACTTGCCATATACCCTGGGAAGACATCCTACTGCAGTCACAGCCCTGCAGCAGAGAGATATCTCCCTGAATCTGCAGCATGGGAGCTGAACAGTTGCTGCCTGGCACCCCTCAGGTCTGACACCCTCCTCTGGATGGGCAGTCGTCTTCAATTTATTAATTGCCCTTTCTGCATTTCCTATCCTGCTTCAGCCCAGATGAAAGTGCTTAAAGAGAATCCACTATTAGAAGTGTTCCAACACCCTCCCCATCTAATTTTGGTGGAAATGGAGAAGGGGCTGTTCACTGGAATAGCTCATCTGGCAGATGGGAAGGGAAGGGGTGGGTACTTCCACCAGGGAGGTGGGAAAGATCAGACGGGGGTGAGGTGGCATCGCTCCTCTCGGCATCAGTCAGCACAGCTGCAGCTGGGAGAGGATGTCTTTGTCCACCCATTGTACTGAGGTAGACTAATTCCAAATCTAATAAATAGCTTCAGTAGTTTCACAGGATGAATTTGGGTCTTGATGAAGCATGAGTCATATCCCATGAAGGAGGTCAGAAACACTGTTATTGATGCTTACTTCATAGAAATTATATGGGAGAGACAAGTTCGGGAGTCTTGGTTAGAAAGCTTCTCCATCTCAGTTTTTTTTCCTTGTTGCATATCTTGTTTGAGTAAAGAAGGTGAGACTATTGTCTTATTTGAAATTCTACAGTGCCAAAACCAATGAAGATTTTCCGATAGGAAATAAAAATTGCGCTTTCTGGCTTCTTTTATCTCTATTAGACAAATGGTTTCAGAGAAGAATAGAGAAAATACATACAGAAGACTCTGATTGCAACTCAAATAATCTCTATTTTCCTCTAATTTTCTCTTCAATACAGGAAGTTTAGTATCTGAAATTAGCTGGTTTTTAGCTTCAAGCATCAACTACTTGAATTTTAAATGGAATAATTTTATATCCCATTATTAAGCAGAACAATTAGAGTTATGATTCCAAATAAGTATAAGATATTTTTAATGATTTTTCTGGTAGTACACTTTGCAGTTTTAAATAAATGTTTCTGGATTATATTTAACTCCATTAACTTCTAGGAAAATACGATTTTTTTTCCTTTTTTCTCTTACTCATTTTCTGTTCATCATTAAATTCTGTGTTGCTCCTCTTAATGCTGGCATAAGAAAGGCGTACTTTCGGAAGGAGCAGCACCTAATCCAGATCAGGCACAGGCAGCATACACCTCACTGTGCCTTAAGCATCAGTGTTATTCAGTATTCTCAGCTGGTCAGCCCCGAAAGTGTTGACAAAATGTTAGCTTTCACCCTCAGACAGGAGTGGGTAAAGCCTGTCTGGCACAGCCTTAGGCAGAAATCCAGCTATCAGCGAGAGGATGTGGGAATCTATATTGGTTACAGATATTTTGTAATACATTTGAAGGGCTTTGTAATGCCATGCTATGTTTGGTGATGGATTTTATTGAGGTATTGGTTGTTCTTTCTCATTCATGATGTAAGTCCACATGCATCACTCTCTAACAGAAAAAGAAAAAAAAGAAAGCCAGGAAAACTAATCTGCAATAGTATATTTCATGCTGTGAGAGCACAAAGGAGTTGAATTACAAGAAATTTATTTTGCCCTAAATGTATTTGGCATAAATCTTTATCAGGCTTTCAGAAAACCTGATGTACTACTAAAAGATAATAAAACATTAACTCTTCTTCTTTCCTTAATTACAACATTTTTTTTCACTAAACATAATCACACTGTTAGGAAATACATAATAAAGAAAGGGAAAAAAAACCCCAGAGAGATTGCAGATATTCTACTCTGTCATCATACAGGTAAATGTTCATGTCAACATAGACAATTTTGTGGGAGAGGGAGAGTCAAAGAGTATGGAACAATCTATAAATAGTACACAGATACAAAATGAAGGGATGTAAAGTGGGGTGGGGATGTTTTTCTGATAGGTGCACTTATAATGCATCTAACTGAATTCTAAAAACATACAGAAAAAATGAGTTAGCAAGATATCTTGATACAATTTTATACTACAAGTTATAAATTCATACTGGAATAATCATTAGGTAAACAAGACAAAGCAAAAGAGGAAAATCCTTAAAAAGAATAAACATTCCCTGTGATGATCTAGTAAAATATCCAGATATTTCTGTGTACAGATTCTGCTGATGACTCTTTCTTGAGGCTTGGCATAATTTTTCACTTGGAGCTATGCAGCAAAGGATCCAGAGGCAGCAACCATCACACAGTGTGGTCTCAAGTGGACAGCTGAAATCCATTTTCTTGGGAATGGCACGTCATCCAAGTGTTTAAATAAGCAATTTCAGGCATGTATGATTTTAGGCTGTTTCATCACTCCCATAAAAGAGTCTTTGTAGACTGGATTTCCAAAGGAGTTTTGGAGCTAGTAGTATTTTAAAATAAGTCAGTTCTTAAACTTTCTGGATTCTATTGCCTAGGAAGCAGTATTTTCCAATAGGACTTCATATTCTTATGCTTTTCACGGGAGAGGTGTTTTTGGAGAGCAGAGTTTTCATTAGCATGTGTTGGGTTTCATCTTGTGATATGTTGAATAATATGTTAAACAATATTTAACAGGATTTTTCTTAACTTCTCCTGTCCTTTATGAAAATGCCAGATAATTTTAAAATCCTACTAAAAGTAATTTGAAAATCCCACTAAAAGTTTTCCATTGGCATCTGCCCATTTTGCACAGGCCCATTTGGAGGTAATTCACGTGGGATACATCTCCTTTTTCAGACCATGACTTGTCATTTACAAATGAAGCCAGCACTACATATTTACACTGATCAGAGTAAGAATATGAAAATACTGCATTTAGTCAAAGTTCAGTTACTGCTTCTTGATATGAAGTAAATTTTTCTCATTGTTTCTCAGCTCTCCTTTACGTACTTTGTCAAATCTAAGTAGCCCATCAAACTAAGGATTTATTCTGCTTTTAAGAAGGATACTACTGAAAAACAAGCCAGCCTTATTTTTAAATATGTAACCTAAGCCTAACCAAATCATAAGTGTTTCCTTTATCTTTACAGAACTAAAATTATTAACTCAACAATGTGTTGCAACACTATCTCAACAATGTTACTCCTTTAGCTATTGGGAATTAGCACATCTTTACAAACACATGAGAATTTATACTTTTAGAAAATAATTTCAGCAAAGAGCTTTTCAGGTAAAGGTATTATTTTCAATTCTTTGAAATCACTCGTTCTTTTTAATCACTAATGAATGAAATATCATTCATTATGCTATGAAAAAGTCTGGTATAACAATGATAATAGACATTTTAAATACAACTAGAAGTAGAAATACTTTTTTCCTATATTGACATGAAAATGCTCAGAAATTATTTCTAAGAAGAAAGGAAAATGAAAGAAACCAACCGGTTTCTGAGATTTATTTTTGTGCTCCAATCTGCTCTCAAATCAAAAAGAATTGCTGATGTCAGGTGGGTCAAATCTCCTGTGAATTAATTGGATTTTCTGCTAAGGAATTCATCTCACAAGAGATTTCTGGCCATGATTATCACATAAAAATCTTATTATACCCTACTTACTTGAACCTTTCAAGAGCATACATAAGGGTGAGGAGGGGGAAGGTGGGGAAGAAAGGGGAAAGCAGTATGGAAAAGGAGGAGAAAACACGCTGGCCTTTGGAGATTATTGTAGGGCCAGAGTGCAACAATGCAAACCTGAGGTATATTTTGGCCTTCACAGGAAATGAAATTTCCCTTCATCCAGGTACTGGATGTACAAGGCTTCGTCTTCTCTTCTTCCTGCATTTCAGCTCAGTAAAATTGCTAAAACAGATCTGTGAGTGGAAAAATAGATACATTAAACTGAGTTCCTGTGATTCCCTTAGTATGAATAGTGGCAGAAATAGTGTTGGTACACTGTGTAGAAATTAACCTGCATATGTAATTTTTTTATCCCCTCAAGGTACACAGCATACTCGAACTTATGAAACAATCAAAAATAGTTAATTTTAAATATATCAGAATTTGTTTTCTATGCATGGTTTTATTCTATGTTGCAGTTTGTCCAGTTTTCTTAAAACACAGAACTGCAAAAGAAACCCTTAATAAGTATAATGACTGCAACAACAGCTAGTCTTATACTCCTTCGCACCAAGATCTTGAGGTACTTTAGGAGTGGCTGTATTTAACAATCCACAAAAGTGAGGTGAACACACTGCTGCCACATTCATTAAACATAAATTTGTTCTCAAACAATAAATGCAGAAACGTGGCAACAGAAGGAGAAAATGCTGAGGACATTGACATCAGCTGAGAAAGTAACCTGACAGGGAAATAGTCCTGAGAAAGAAATTGAGGTGGTATTGACAAAGGCAACCCACTTTTATTTACACGGATGTCTCTGCTGCCAGTACAGGCAGGCAATGACACTGTTACTGGATGTGAAAAGGCTCTGGCTTATGAATGCACAGACAGGGTGGAAGTGACTGGGCAGGTTGCCTCTTCTCTTTCAGCCCACCTGCATACCACCCTGCTGTGCTAAAGCAACGTTTCGGACCAAGGGAAAACAAAAAAGAGGGACAGGGAGGAAGAATATTCAGCAGCTGCAGGGAGAAGGGAGACAGCAGGTGATTACTAGAGCTGACATTTATCATAAGAAATAGTTTAGAGCCAAAGCTTCATCCTCGTTGCTCTGATTTCCTCAATTTACACTAACGTGAGTGATATGTGATAAATGGCAGAGAGGCCTTCATTACAAAGATATTGTAATTCACTATCATTTTACTAATTAGCTCACTCATGGCTTTCAGGGATCTTCAAGTTCTGGTTATAATCTTCTTACTAATTTCTGCCTGTGAATAAAGTTATACAGTTTGCATAAGGATTCCCAGAGCGAAAAATATTTGCTTTGTGTGATAGATCCAAGCTGGAATTACCTGTTTTCCTACACCATCATTTTTCTTCAGTATAAGAAAGAATAGAATATCTTTAAGCAGTGATGATATGAGAAAAGAACTGCTCTCACTCTCTTATAGGTATATTTTCACTTCTGGGGTATTTTCTGTGAAAATACCTTAAAATGCCTCTGATTCTTAATGTGTTTATTTTTTGATATTAGGGTAAAATGATCATCTTGTAGATGGTTAAATTCCATTCAAATTCTGGCTTTCTGTATTAGAAATAATTTTTTGATACTGTAGTTTTCATTTTTTAGCTATCTGCTGCTGGAAACAGCTGCATTGGAGAACTCTTCAGTATTTGAAGCAGCATGCATTTTCTTGATAATGCCTGGAAAAACACAACATGGTTGCAAGTGTTATTTGTTCAGTACTATTTGTAGGCACAGCTGGACAGCCCCAGGTCACAGCCTGTGTAGAGGTCCTTAATACAGCTTCACTACACTGCTCCATATAGGTCTCCCCATACCCACGTCTCTGAAGACTTTACTTTGGTTTCCCTGTCCTGCTTTATCTTCCTCTTTTGAGCAATATTCTAGACCCCTACTACACCACAAGGGCTCTTCCCTCTTTTCAATTAGTTTCTATCTTCTGTGGTTCACCAGACTCCTAAAATAACAACGAAAGCACAAACCACTATTTTTCTTCCCTGCTCAGCTCTCTCCAACATTCCTTTGTCCTCAAAGTCTTAAGTTCTGTCATTTTGGAAAAACGCAGACATACTCCGCTTGTTCATGTATTTGAAGATTCCAGCTCCCACACAGCCAGCACACTTAACTGGACAGAGTCTTTAAAATCCAACAAGAACAGGATCTAGAGCTGTTCTTTCTAAAGATGCAGGCCCTGTACAACTCAGACACTCAATGTGGGTCAAAACTTGTTTTTATATAAACCATTGGTTAAAGTTGTTTCAAAATTAGCAAAAAAAGCAAAAATTGTTCATTTATATATTCTGCAAATTATCTTAAAATCCTTTAAGGCACTGCTGTAGAAACAGTATTTCCTTCAGCATCTAAAAGCACAAACTATAGAAATGGTAAGAACAGACAAAAAATAAAATCTCTCTAATTTTTTAACTCATAGAGGTATTTCCACTCCCCATTAGAAACCTGATACACATTCTGATGACAGAGCACTATGTTCATCACTTGTAAATGTAAGATTTTCTCCAAGATTCTTTTTCTGAGCTCTTTTTCTCTATAATTATTCAACTAGCATAGTTCCTGAGAAAGAGAGCAGATGAATTAAATAAGCAAGCTGATTGAAAGAAATGGATTATATAATAAAGTATAAATGCATATTGGACTTAAATAATGAGAACAATTTGCTTTCAAATTGCAGTGCTCTTTTTCATCAAAGGCAAAATAAAGCCTTTAATATTTCATTTCTAAATCTTGTAGACGGAAGGTCTACAACTGTTCTCCACAGGACATCAGATCAAAACAATACAAATTAACCATGAGTCTAATTTTAAGTTACCAGCTAAAACTGTTATAACTGTAATAACTGGAGTTATAGATCATTTAAACAAACATATATTCTAAAATACACAATAGATATTTTTAAATGGTAAAACACAGCTTGTATACTGTTTGCCTCATTATAAAATAATCACCAGAAATGAAGTTCTACTAAATCTTTTCAAAATTCTTTAGTAAAATTAAATTTCATTAAACACTATTGGTTTGATGATCTTGTCAAAGTGTTACTGAAGTATGAAGGGAATGACATCTGTTAGGGTTCTTACATGAGTAAGGAATAGTGATCCCTCCAACCCATTTGGTAATCTACAAGCTTTATTGGGAGGCAGTTTAGGAGTATTCAAATCTGAAATACAGAATGAAGAATCATCAGCAACACCCCCATTGAAATAGATGAATATTTAGTAATTTGGTGTTCCCAAGAAAGAGAACTCCTTTGTGTGTGAGGTTATGATCAAACATTCACTGTCATGAGTCAGTGACAGTCATCTGAAATGCAATGGCCTGATTTCATTTTTCCATAATATTGGAGTTATTGCAGCAGATTATCCTCAGGGCTGATACTTCTGTCTCTTGCTCTTTTCCCTGAACAAACTTAGCAAATGTGTGTGTATAAAAGTCAGCTATTGAAGTACAAGCCTTTTAAATTTTCAAAGCAGAAAAAACTTCATAAAAGACTAGAAAAAGTTCGCAACAAAAATCAAAATAATAAGGAAAAATCCTTTCAAGCAGGATTTCAGTGCGTTTCAGCCACAAAGTCCATGCTCACCAGTTCCCTACATTTAGAAACTAAACAGGGTGTCACCTTTTGCTAACTGAAGGTTCCCTAAATCTCTAACTTTCTGCCCATTATTGTCTTTGCTATTTCCTGCCTAGACCACATTTAAAGCCAGTAGGTGAGAGTTCTGACAAGTCACACAAGTAAATATCCCTAGCCATCCTCTTTCTGACAGAGAATTCTCCTGTATAGAAGAGTTCCTCCTCACTCCTAATGAACCTTCTCAAGGTGACCTCTGAATTCTGGATCAGAAGCAAAGGATGGAAGGTGTCATCTGGAAACCTACCAGGTATGCAGAAAGGAAAGGTCAGATGCAGCTGCTCTTCATTTTGGTGGTTATAACTCTTCACTCAGCAAGTCAGCTTTTTCCAAGCTGTAGATTACATACATGAAAGACATTTTTATCTTCTTCCTCATGAACATGTATAAGTCTCTATTGGCAAAGTGTTTGTAGTTTTGCCTTCATATAATTTGCAAACTTAGAAAAGCACTTAATTCTGAAATAGCACATAGTTTAAATTGTGCCCTAACTAACTATTATTATCAGATGTAACAAATTTACAGATGTAGATTTATCAGCTTTATTAAACAGGTTGTACTAGTAAAATAAAAAATGGCTATTCAATATAAACTGCTATTTTTTTTCTAGAAATTTCTCCATTAACTCAAATTGTATATTATTCCAGGCTCATAAAGAAAAATGTGCCTATTCAGAGGTGTTGATCAGTATGAAAAAAGAATGTATTTTAAAATAAATAATTTCTACTTAGTTCAGACTTTGAGGAATCAAGGAACACTTCCAATTCAACTGTCCTTGTCCTTATGGGGGACATCAACTTGATAAAATCAGCTGGGAGGATCACACAGCTGGCACAACCCAGGCCAGCAGATTCCTAAAAATTACATGACAGCTTGATGGAACAGGTTGGACAGGATGGAACAGTTGGCTAAGGGAGCCAACTCAGAAGGATGTCCTCCTTGATCTACTGTTTGTCAACAGAGAGGACCTCATGAGCAAAGTGGAGTTTGATGACCATCTTGGCCATAGTGACCATGAAGTGACCAAGCTTAAAATCCCTGTTTACAGGAGGAAAAGTGCAGCAAAACCTCAGCTCTGGAAAAGACAAAAGAAACTTCAGGCTGCTCAGGATTAGTAAGTGAAGTCCCTCTACATAATATTTTTGCACATGCTGGGCCTATCAGTGCTGGTCACTTTTTAACCATCACCTCCTAAGGGCACAGGAGCAGGAAATTCCTACATGTTGAAAGTCATGGAGACAAGGCAGAAGGCCAGCTTGCCTGAGCAGGGATCTTCTCTTGGAAATAAGGTAGAAAAGGAAGGTATATGCTGAGTGAAAACAAGGTTAGGTGGCATAGAAAGAATGCATAGATGTTGCTTGCCAGTACAGGGAGCAAATTTGTGCACCCAAAGCTCAGTTGGAGCTGAAGATGGAAAGAACCACAGGGGACAATAAAAAGAGCTTTTTCAAATACATTGATGGCAAAAGGCACTGGAGAAATAACATCAGTCCATTACAGAATTGGGATGGCCACCTCACAAATAGGGACAGAGGTGTTTAACGTGTTCTTTGCCTCCATCTTCAACACAGAGGGTAGATCAAGGGGCTCTCAGTGCCCTGAGCTAGTGCGACATGGCTTCCCCCCTCTCTCTACCACAGATAGCTGGTGCATATGCAAGAGATAACCCAGGTGGGTCACAAGCCCAGCATGAGGTATCTGGCACCAAAGGGCTCAGGCCAGCAGCTAAGAATCAACATCTTAGTCTGGAAAGCAAATGTGGGTAGAGATGAAAGAAATACTCTTGAGCAAAAGACACAGTTCTTACTCTATAAAAGTCCACATAAATTACCACACAGCAGAAGTCTCTTACACCCTCCTTGAGGACATGCAAGAAGATTTCTCCTTGGAGCTGGACGCAGCTTCAAGTCACTTCCCCAGGGATTGAGAGAGAAGATTTTCGATGTGTATTCCATGAAGAATCAGATGGTAAGAAACATGGAATCCTAAGTTTTACTATTTCTTAGCTAGCTGTAATTTTAATGGTACCTTTAACTCTGCGTGTATATTAGTATTCCCTTTTGTCTTTTCCTGTGTAGTAATAGTCTGGTTTAAGTCTTATGTCTGTTAGTTTTGTGTCTATTAAATAAATAATCCATTTTATGATAGACTAGATCAGCCATTATTAAAAACACTGCAAATCAGAGTGGATTTTGGAGTGCTGACGACTCCAATACAATGACTGCCTGTTGCCAGAGGCCTGGGCAACAGACAGGGGCTGATTTCAACTTACATCATCCATTCATAACAGCTGGAGGACCACAACTATGAGATTGATCAACTTCCAGTTGACCCTGAACTTTTGTAGGATCTGCTCCTTCAGTTAGATCCCCAAAAATTTATGGCATCTGATGAAATTCACCTGAGAATCATCAAAGAGCTGCTGATAACATAAAGCCTCTCTTGATAATTTTTGAGTGGTCTCAGGAATCCGGAAACTTCCCAGCTGACTGGAAGATGGTGAGCATCCCAATTTTCAAGCAGGCAAGAAGGAGGGCCCCCGAAACTACAGGCCTGTCAGTCTCTCTTCTGTGCCAGTAAAATCATGAAAAAAATTATTCTGGGAGGCACTGAAAAACACTTGGAGGACAACTCAGTCATTGATCATGGCCAGTACCGCTTCATGAGAGGAAAGTACTGCTTGCTGAATCTGATTCCCTTCTATGACAGGGTAACTTACCCAGCTGACCTAGGAAAGCCTGTAGGTGTAATCTTTTTGGACTTCAGCACAGCTTTTGGTACTGTCTCGCACAGTGACGCTGTCAGACCTGCCCAAGGCCACAGAGCATCTTGCTGCAGATGTCTTTGGTAATGCTGCAGCATGCAGACAGCTGGCTCCTACTCGAGGAGTGAGCCCCAGGTAGATGTTAAAGGTGGTGCCGTCAGAGGTAAAGGAGAGAGAGGGATCCTCTGTGTAGCTTCCAACGGGCTTTATTGAGGGTGGAGGGCCCAGGAACAGAAGACAGCGAAAATGTGATGTTTCAGTGCTAGGTGTTGTTTAGCTGCTGCAGCTTTCCCTGGGAGCACAGCGGGGGCTTCTTGGGACAAGGCAGGGATTCTCTGCCCTCCTGCAGTCCATCTCGGACGCCCCGCACTGCTGCTCCGGCTGCCAGCCTGCAACTTCAGTGATGGCAAAGGAGGTGAGAAGGCTCTCCTCATGGCACTGCAAAGGTCTTTATTCCATGCTGCCTCCCCAAAGCCTGGGGCCAGCACGCGGGCTGGCCCTCAAAGGCAGAGGAGAGGAGCTGTTGGCAGGCTGTTCCCAGGGACAGAGAGGGAGAGAGTCATATGGCTTGGAGCCTCAGTTTACCCGGGTGCCAGGGGGGCAGGGAGAGCACATGGGCAAATGGTTTTATGGCATAGGGGTGGTACATGGGCAGANTGCAGGCAGCTGGCTCCTACTCGAGGAGCGAGGCCCAGGTAGATGTTAAAGGTGGTGCCGTCAGAGGTAAAGGAGAGAGAGGGATCCTCTGTGTAGCTTCCAACGGGCTTTATTGAGGGTGGAGGGCCCAGGCACAGAAGACAGCGAAAATGTGAGGGTCCAGGGCTTTTATACTGGGGGAAAAGGGGAGGAAGGGAAAAGGGGAACAGCCAGTGGGAATGAACCAAGGGGGAGGCGCCAACAGGGGGATAACCAATAGGGATAACTTGGAGGGGGGATTAATAGCACATAACCAATAGGGTATCAAGGAAGTAGAAGGTTACAGAACAAATACATATGCAATGGCGCAAAATACATAAACATGAATCAATAAATAAAACTGAGAGTGAGCTGTAAAAACCAATGAACATAGAACATGTGAAATAGAGGACAGGGGAACTTGGGAACTCGCCATAACCAAAGGGGAAAGTTAAACTGTTGTATCTTTTTGTGCCAGTCCACCAGTTTTCTGTTGATTCACTTGTTGTGGCCACTGCCACATGCACTGCAACATCACAGGATCCTTCGGGATCAAATGTCCAGTAGCCAATTGAGTAACTGTGTTGCGTGATGGGTGAGCAACTGACTCACAGATCAGGCACAAAAAGTGACAGTGAATGGGGTGACATCAGGCTGGTGTCTGGTCACTTGTAGGGTTCCACAGGGATCCATCCTCAGTCCAGTTCTCTTCAACAGAGAGATTTCATTTTGTTAACGACTTGGGTACAGGGCTTGAGGGGATATTGAGTGAGTTTGCTGATGACAACTGAGAGGATCTGTCAACTCCCTCAGGTGCGGGGAGGCCCTGTAGAGAGATCTTGACAACTTAGAGGACTGGGGAGCTGTATGAAGTTTAACAAGGGTGAGTGCTGGCTTCTGCACCTGGGACAGGGCAACCCCGGCTGTGTATATAGAAGGGGGAATGAGAAGCTAGGAAGGAGTGCCGTGGAAAGGAGCGTGGGGGTCCTGGTCAGTGTAAAGTTGAACATGAACCAGAAATGCCCTGGCAGCCAGGGGGGCTAACCCTGTCCTGGGGGGCATCAGGCACAGCATCACCAGCCGAGCAAGGGGTGGGGATTGTCCTGCTCTGCTCTGCACTGGGGAGGCCTCACCTCAAGTGCTGGGGGAAGTTTTGGACACCACAATATAAAAAAGACATTAAGCTTTTAGAGCATGTCCACAAAGATGCTGAAGGGTCTGGAGGAGAAGGTGTGAGACGAGCAGCTGAGGTCACTTGGCCTGTTCAGCCTGGAGAAGACTCATTGTGGTCTTGAACATCTTCACAAGGGGAAATAGATGAGCAGGTAGTGGTCCCTTCAGTCTCCCGGCCAGTGACAGGACTTGAGGAAACAGCATGAATGAACAGCATGTTCAGGGCAAGTTTAGGTCAGATATCAGGAAAATGTTCTTCACCCAGAGGGCGGTTGGGCTCTGAAACAGGCTCCCCAGAGAAGTCATCACAGCCCCAAGCCTGACGGAGTTCAAGAAGCGTTTGGACAGTGGTTTCAGACACATGGTGCGACTGTTGGGGATGTTCTGTGCAGGTCTGAGTTTGGACTTGGCCATCCTTGTGTGTCCCTTACAACTCAGGATATGCTTCTATGACTCTGTGATGACTTTTCTGTTAAATCCTTCCTCCTTCCATAAAGTTATGTTGCACTATCTCTTGCATTAAAAAAACCCACAAAACCCAAACACTCTCCTCTTCTATTACACATTTAGAAGGAGAAACCACTCTTACATGTACTTACATGTACTCTTATTTTCATGCCCTTTATAGAACTAGACTTTATTGCAATTAGAATTTCACACGAAATGTTATGAAGTCCTCCGTGATGCTGTTTGTGTTTCACATCTCTATGTTTCACATTACCTCCAACATCTCAATTTCATCTTATTAAAGTTCATCTGGATATTGTGCCTGGGAATTGGTTGTTATGATGATAAAATCAAAAATTTTTTCCACTATTCATATTATTTTATTTCACTAAAGGTAGTTCAAAATATTTGACTAGGAACTAGAATTTAAATGTCAAACTATCAGTCATGTTTTGTAATTACTGAAAAATATACTGAACTAGGTGTGAAGTAATTAGTTATTTCACCTGTTTGGATACAAATCAATTACACAATCAAAGTAAGCTAATTCCTTTAGGGGTATAAATGTATTACTCCTCTCAAAACATTTTAAGTTTTTAATTTATATGCACATTCAGCAATTATTTTTTAAACAGCCATTAGTACCATGGGAAAAACATTTTTATGAAAAGATTTTTTAAGAAATTACTTAAATGCTAGCTATTATTTTGCTTGAAATAACAATTTAATATATGCTGTTCTATTCTACTTCTCAATTACATTAAGAGTGGGATGTTGAAGTGGTAAATACTTTAAACACCTTTAAATATTGTTTTCAAACCAATTTTCATCTTCCTGTTATTGACAGATATTTATTTTTGGTGTCTTGCTATGCACATTCTGGGTAATGTACTACAGAAATGGAGTGTTTATGCTGCTGAAGGAAAGAAAGATGTAGGAAGTAATTTTTAATTTCATATTATGATATACATATATTATTGATATTATTTTTTAATCCTGATATTGACGTTACCATTAGATGACTCTACAAGGACTTCTTTCTCTTCTGGAAAGATTGGTGATTTCTTATTTTATTTTGAAATTCTAAAACAATTTAGGAAGGCCATAATAGTGCTTTTGTCAGTTGGATTCGGGTGATAGTAGACACAAAACTCAGAGAAGACAAAAATTTTTTTAAAGATGTTCCAGTAATTAAAGTTATATGTGCCAAAGAATATTTCTAGCCATCAAACATCAGAAAAAACTCAAAAACATGTACCTGAAATTTTAAAAGAAGCTTTCCAATTATCCAGTCTATGGGTTAATACTTTTTATTTCTTAATTCTCAAGCCAGATTTGGGAGATGCAGTCTGCCTCAACTTTCCCTTCAAAGTAAAAACCCATTCAAATCTGTTGTTTTCAATATGCCAGGATATACTCTGCCACTGAACCATTTGTGCAATACTCATTACAATAAGTGGAGTCCCAATGTCAAACAATTTAATTTAGTGAGTCCTGGTGACCTGACTGATGCTTGAATCCACGATGTTCAGAAAATCTTGCGAGGCAGAGACAAACATCAAACACCACCTCTATCTTCTGCACATTATTAGCTTGTAGAAGCCTCAGTCAGGGCAGCCGCCCTGCGTCTGATTGATGACTAAACTCACAATAAATGATAATCCTCATCTAAGAGAACAGCAAAAATCAGTCCTGTGCAACACATGGGATAAATGTCTTCCTGAGGTTTTTCTAACAAACTACCAGGTGTTTCACTGATCATCAGTGGCATTTAATTTTCTAGTCATCAGTAGGACTCCATAGGTCTTGCACTCCATAGTGACCCTCACCTCTTTCCAGTTTTGTGCCAAAATCTTCCCTATACATGGATCTGCAGGGAGGAGGGTGTAGGAGAATGGGAAATTAAACAATTCCTCTTGGCCTTTTGCTCTGTGTGGATATGATTTCCATCCTCAGTGCAGCACTGCAGCTGTTCTGTAAGGGGAACAATTTGCTACCAGGACAGCAGAAGGGGATAACAAACAAATGACGATAATAACAGTATGGTATCCTCCCAGCTCTGCAGAATAGATAAGAAGAAGGCTTTTTTCTGCCCTTTTCCCTTTGGGGCAGTTTATTCAGCTTGTATTGCTTGCAGGCAGTTTGAAAGCAGGAGCCACTCTGTTTCAAAGTATGAAGTAATTATTGAATGATACAGGCAATAATCATTAAGGAAGAATGAACTACTAGGATAAATACTAACATGTTTGCATAAGCCCATTATAGCCCACAAAATGGGTTTACTCTCTGGGAAATTGTCACTCAGGTAGGGATGGGTCAGCATCAACACATCCTGAGTGTTGCTGAGTTGCAGTCTTCCAGATCCCTGTTTTATTTCTCTAGTGCAATAAATATTTTCTGGTGATACTTATCCTGTTGCATCCCTGGCTTGAGAACTGCCCTTTTTTTTGTAGTAAGTTTTCTGTTTGCAACTCTCACTGTTTTTCTTAACCTTTCGGTGCTCCACTCTGTAGGTTTTATTGCAGCTTTTTTTTTTTTTTCCAACCTAGAAACTTTCTCAGAAGTTTAAGTTCTGGCTGCAGAGAAATGCTTCATGGAAACCAGGCCTTGGTCTCTGGCCATTCATGAAAGGAAATGGAATCTTGAGATTTCAATGAGGATCAATTCGGCAAGCTTTGGTCCGTTTCCCTGCACTTCATGTCATCCCACGTCATTTTATTGTTTTGCCTTCTGTGGAGAATTTTATTTTTTTAAGCATTTCATTTCATCAATTTCTTCTCCTGTCTTTTTTTTAGACTTCATTCCTTGATTTTGGGATATCCCGAAGGCAAATTTGGGCAAGTTTCAGTCCTTTTCATTGCTCCTCATTTCATCTCAATCCATTTGGTTGTAGTCACTCATCTCCAAATATCCTTGTTTTTTTCAATCACATTCTATTTTATTATATCTCCTTTCCAGAGTGTTTGTCACAGCTTCTTCTCTGTTTTCAAGATTTCATTTCCTTTCCTGAAAGAAAATTCTTCCTTTCAGGAAAGGAAATATAATCTCGAAATCAGAGAACAAATTAAAACAAACTGACTGGGCTGGACTTCTAAAGAAATGAAATTCAATGGAAAGAAATAAAGGAAAATTCTGGAATGGGACAATTGTAATCGAATGTAAGGAAATGACATGAAGTACTGCCCTTTGCATGCCTTTTTTAGTTGCCATGTCCCTGGATGTCTCAGCTTTGTGGTTTTCTCAAGCCTACCCTTGAACGTAAGCCTAACCCTAAGCGGCGCAGTAAAAGCTGCCTTTTGCTGAGGTGCCAAGCACATGAGTGGTGCCAAGTAGGAAGCTGCTGGGAGAGCAATGTTGGGGCAGCACCGTGCTCCTCTTGGCATGCCTTTTGTAGTTGCAGTGTCCCTGGAGCTCTGGGCTTTGTGGTTTTCTCAGCCCTATCCCTAACTGTAACCCTAACTCTGAACGGAGCATTAAAAGCCGCATATTTGTGGGCTGGTACCAAAAAGAAGCATGTTGAGAGAGCAATGTTGGGGCAGTGCCGTGCTCCCTTTGGCATGCCTTTTGTAGTTGCAGTATCCCTGGAACTCTAGGCTTTGTGCTTATTTCAAGCCTAATCCCCAGCGCGTGCCTAACCTCACGTGGAGCAGTAAAAGAAGCCTTTTACTGAGGTGCCCAGCACATGGGTGGTGCAAAGCAGAAATGTACAAAGAGAGCAGTCTTTGGGCAGTGGGGTGTTCTTTTTTTGAAGTGAACTGGACAAAACCTTGTAAAATTACACTTACTGAAATCCCAAAATCAGGGAATGAAGTCAAATGAAAATTCAGGAGAAGAAATTGATGAAATGAAATGCTTAAAAAAATAAAATTCTGCACTGAAGGGAAAACAGTGAAATGGCATGGGATGACATAAGAGCAGGGAAATGGACCAAAGCTTGCCGAATTGATCCTCATTGAAATTGCAAGATTTAATTTCCTTTCCTGATTCTTCCTGTCAGGAAAGGAAATGAAATCTTGAAAACAGAGAAGAAAGTGTGACAAACACTCTGGAAAGGAGATACGATCAAATAAAATGCAATTGAAAAAACCAAGAAAATTTGAAAATGGAGTGACTACCACCAAATGGATTGCGATGAAGTGAAGTGCAGTGAAAGGGACAGCTCAGAGACCCATACCCTTGGGATGAGAGAAACCGGGGCAGGGATGTTAGGGATGTGACAGCCTGTGGCTGGGGAGAATCTGTATAGTCAGGAGAATGCTGTGTTTCTGAGGAATGTCTCTCACTGGGCTTGTAGCCCGCAGGAACACTGTCCCTTCTCCATTTCTCCCAGCAGACAGCATGTACTGTAAACCAGTACTTTGTGAGACAGATTGAATAAGAAAATGTCTGACAGAAAGTTTTCTTAGACAAAGAAAGTGAAAGAATTTATCACAGATAGATTATTGGACTGCGGGGTCAGGAAAATCCTGGGCCTTTTTCAAAACTAAACCATGAAATATTTAATTTATTTTTGTTTTGTGATTGTTTTTTTTTTTTTTCTTTTACAATAGCAATGTCTAAAAATGTGCAAGTGCAACAAGTTGCATTTTTCTCTTATTTTTCTTAGGCAATGTTCTCCACCCATTGGATGGAGACAGGCAGGATCATTGGCAGCAGCCAATTCCCAGCACCATAGGAAAAGGACAGTGCTCTCCTAAATAACCTGATTTTTTTTTTTTTTTTTAATGCATGCAATAAAGCTTTTATCAAAAAACCACAAATACTTTTTTAAAACCAGACATTGCGACAGCCAGATTTGCAAATAGGAAATAGTTAACTTCTTCATCAAACCTTAAATAAGTGACGGGACATTAGTTCTAATCAACTGCTCAGAGGGCTTAGAGGCTGTCCAGTAAAATCAAAACACCATAAGTATCGCTGCGAGCTGCTTGGCCGCCCAGAGGCCTGGCAGGCGACAATTTGCGAGGTGCTCCAGATGAGGAGACCAGATGCAAACTCGCTCTCTGCCCTCGGCACAGAGGGGAACAAGCTGCAACCCAAGAATGTTGCTTAGTGATGGCGAGAGTGAAGGCAAGGGAGGACCTCTGTGTACAAGAGTTTCGGTTTTATTATCCCAAGGGGAGATGCACCATAAGAGGCCTCGAGAGCCTCTTGCAGGGGTTTTTAAAGAGGGGTGTCTTAGGGGTGGATCCAGAGGGTGAACCAATAATCAAATGATGAGGGATGACATGAAACCAATAAAGGGTGATGAAGGGAGGGACACAGCAGAACAAACCAATGGGGTACATAGAATTGCAGAACCTTCTAGAACTTAATTAATTATTTAACAAGGGAAATAAATATGCATTAAATGAATGACCAATACAAAACACATGAACCTAAAACTGGGGAGGAGATGCTGGTGGGATGGACGTCCCAGGAGGGCGGAGCCCTCAGGCTGCAGACTCAGCCACAGGATCTTCTTCGGGGTCGCTCTCCTGGGCTGGGAAGTCCACCCACTCGATGTCCGAAGCCCGTCCAGTGGGCTCAAGCACCGCGACACGTAAGTACAGAACTGAAGTTTCTGGTGGTCCTGCTGTGTTGTCTGATTTATTTCAGACCTCAGTAACACACGCTCCCGAGTAATAACCTTGTGAGTTTATTGTTACTTTCTACTTATTTCTAATTAGGCTGATTTGCAAGCTTAACTGTTTAGGAGCTCCTATATTAGTTAGTCTAATTGTTCTTGCAAACAGCTTTTCAGGAATTACGTTTGACCATGGTTTATAAGCAAGAAAAGATTTGTAGGAATAGATAATAGTTTTTATGAGACCATCTGAAGTGATTGGAGGAAACAACAGTCACACAAGTTTGCTTCTGTGTCGAAAAGATTGCTTGTTGTATATCTCTTCAGAAACATCAATTTGTCATGGTAAAGATACCATCTTCCACTATAAGCCTTGTTTTGTTCATATCCATTAACCTATCATTTCCACATCTAAACCATTTTTAAACAGAGGGTGAAAATGGTTTATGAGTTTTAATTCTGTCTTATTCTGGTTGGCTCCGTATTAACGCTTCAATGGAGATCTAGTTTATGATACTATTGATGAATATACAGAGACTATTCTTTTTAAATTATCCTTAGAAAGGCGATACTTTTGAAGCAATATTCTTCCATGATATGGGGTTGTTTCTTTATATTCTCAAGGACTCCAAGTAGGAAAACATAGCATTCTTATTTAATGGGCCATGCAGTTAAACCAAAAAGAAGCTAAATAACTTTCCCAAGATCCCAGAGAAGACCTTTGGTAAAGCAAGTATTTATTATTGGTAGTTTATTCCCATCTTTAAAGCACAAAAGGATCCTCCCTCTCTAATGCAAACTGACTCAAAAGGAAGAAATCATTTCGGACAAAAGTTAGAGGAGAGGGGAGTGGGGTTTTTATTAATTGCATCGCCCTTTCAGTTTTTGGTTTTGTATCTTTTTCTCATCTGTAAAACCATTCAATGCCTTTCCCTATTTCTACAATTCCAGTAAAATGCTCCTTCTTCCTGATCAATATGCCTACTTTGTTTTCCTTTAGCATTATTTTTTTCAGATATTTATTTTTATTTTGTCATAATGGTTGCTATTATTATATACCGTATATATACCATTATTATAGACAGTGATTTATCTATTTGCTTTGAACTATTACACAACTTTTTTCCTCTGTATCTGTCTTTTCTACTAAATCATACAGCCCATTTAATAAATTTTTTTCCATATTCAAATTGGAACAGGAGTAGGTATATCTTTTAAAAATACTGCAGTTCTTAATGTATTGTATATTGGTTTCTTTGTATGCTCATTGATTTCTAGAAGGACTCTGTCAAAAGGTATATGCAGATAGATTTTGGAACCTTAAAAATAAAAAAAAAGTTTAAAAAATAGAGAAATTGTGTGGAATTGTTTTTGAAAATTTCACTGAAAAAGGCTGGTTAACAGTAAATAATTCAGGCCAAATAACTTTCTCATTGCTTTTGTTTCGCAAGCTTGTCTGACATCCCTGCTACAAATTTTTTGGTCTGTGGAAGCACTATTTCTTTGATCACTGACATTTCATCATGCCAGCTTCCTCTTTCAGGATTACAATTCATCTCAGTCTATGTTTTTGATACCCCTATTTTGGAGCATGTGCAACTGTAGTCTGTGAGTGGCTGGTGCAAGGAGGCTGTGTTGTCCATCAAGTATCAATGCTCAGGAGGATCTTTCTCAGATCTTCCACTGCCTTGCTTCAAGACTTTGAGCAATTCACTTTATCTCTGTTTTCCAGTCCCATTTTCCTCTTATTTATCAGCTATATTTGTGTTTGGGAAGGGTATTTGTGTCTTAAGGCGTGTGATGTAAGGATACCAATCACAAGTGGGTTTTCTGGTGCCATATTTCCAGTACCAAAAAAACACCAACACTACACAGAATAAAATATCACATTCCTTTAGTGAGTGTCTGGGTGCTCCTCAGCTTGTTTTTGCCCCTGGAGCCAGGAAGAGGTTTGCCATTGATTTCAATGAGAGCAGGTTTAAATGAGTACCAATCTCGGGTAATCACAGTTCAAAAGCAGAAATGCAATATTAGAAAGAAAAAATTTCACTTAACTTCACTTTTTTATATGCATATTTTATTGTGACCTAGTTTTGATTTGTATATCTATTTATATCTTAACTAGGTTTGATGCCTGAGATGGCCACCTAAAAAACAGAGACTAGACAGGAATAAGGGAATAAAAGGAGGTATTTATTTGAAGGGCCTTCAGAGGTACAACCTGGGCAGTCCAGAGGCTACTCCCAAGATGAGCCCTGAGTCACGAGTTCTTCACACTTTTATAAGTTTGGTTCATTTGCGTATCAGGGTTAATTCTCAATAAAAGCTTCGGTTAATGATGTAATTTCTCCAAGTTTACCCCCCTTCCAAGATTTTGGTTTACACATTTTGGGCCTAGGACAATCTGGGTGTCTTTGGAGACCAAGCTTGGAGAAGCTTTGTTATGTCTAACCAGCATGAGAGAACCGCAGCTAACAGGCTACAAGAAACTTCAGAGTCACATACTAGGCAATACAGGATTTGAAAAATATAAAAGTTAAAACCTAAGGCATCAGGTTTAGTCCCATTAAGTTGCTCTTTAATAATTAAAAGGGAAACAATTTCATATAGGTTGAAAAATCAAAGCTTTTACTGCAAGAAAGTAATTAATAAATCAAGCTGTGGTCTATGAAGGGATCAGTATTGGTGTGGGGTTTTTTTAATTTTCTGATTCACTATAAAATAAAACTTTCTATTTTTTTTCTCTCTAGTTAAAATTTTTACCTTGCCTATCTTGTCTTCTGATTGTTGTGTTTGAACTGCCTAGTTCTGCTGGGAGAGTATTCCTCATTAGCATTTGGAAACTTTTCTGTAGGATCAATAGATCTCCATTATTTGATGTTTCACACTGAATTTATGTCTTTAAAGAACTGCAACCTGGGATAGGTTTGTAAGTCTACTCTTTTTGCTTTTTAAATTTCTTTTACCTCTGACTATTTTAACACTTTGCTATAGCTTTAAAAAATTCTCTTCAAGTAGGGAGCTTGGAGTTACTGTAACATATTTTATATTTGAAAATAAGTTGGTGTGTCTTTAAGGGTGTCTAGCATTGCTGGTCCATTGACAGCTGACAAACCACCTTGGAGTCCCCTGTTTCAGGCTGTATTTAGCCATACTTACTAGTAAATTTCTATTTTTAGTGTACAATGGGATGAAAACACTTTTTAAACAGCTTATTCAATTATCTATTTATGAAAAGATGTCAAAAGGTTTAGAGTTTTTGCTTTTCAGTACATATGTCAGCTGTTAGCTCTTAAAAGCTATTGCTGTTATCAGGGCCATGGTTCAAGTTGTTTAATTGTCAGTATGCATGCAAAATTAAGTACATTTGTACTTGCAAAGCGAGGCAACAAGTGAGGGAGCTAAGCCCCTAGGAGTGATCCATGTAATGCTGTTTTGAAACATTGATTAGCTAAGGAGAGAGCACTGCGTTGCTTTTTATGTGTTCATTGGGAGAATGACGGGTTTTGTTTGCTCTAGTAACTCACAGGGTGATTTCTAACCAGACTCCTGTGGTGCCTTTGATCAGTGGTTGGTTACCCAATAGAAGAGAGATTCAAATTAAAATATATTTCAGAATGGGAATACAGCGCATCACCAGTACAAATTTCTTATTTTCTCTGTCTTTTTCGCTTCTCTTTACTTGTGAGTAAACAGATGTGTGTCTGAAGGGAAAGAAGAGCATGACTACCTAATAGCTGTTCTGAAACACAGATGGAACCTGAAGGTTTTATTTTTACCCAGCCAAAGAAGGAAAACATATCAGGTATACCGCATGTGCAATCTCTGCTGCAATGAACCCAATAATGGATCCTAGCTATAAACTCTGAATATGCCTAATGGAAGCAATAGTTTGAATCTTAAATAATAAAACAAAGAGTTCTTCGCTGCTCTTTAATCCCCTCTGGGAAGCCCAGTTAATTAAAGCTGTTTATTGCAACTTGATCAAAAAGCCTAAATTCTATGTGTCCTACATCTAGCTACTACAATATTCTCTGTCATTGAACCCTCACGAGGCCTGGAAAACTTTGACTTGGTAATGCAGCCATCAAAGAGATAGACTAACTTACTCTTTAGTCAAGCTGTTTGTTTCAAGGTGCGGTACAAAACATGCTCTAGGCTTCCCAAGGCTGCAGTCTATTTCCTCCTTAACTTTATTCCAAAAACCTCCTTGCCATACTTAATTTAGCATTTGAATCAAATTAATTATTTTATTACAAGACTGGTGTGGAGGATGTACATTTTTTATTTAGCATGGAACATTAATTGGTGCAGTGGAATGCTCTCTCTGAGCAGCTGCTGTTATCAGTCCTGTACTCCAGATAGGTGACACAGGCACACACATGCGCACAGATATGCTTGTGAAACATCAAGATGAAGCAGTTAATTAAGGAGGGGAATGCAAAAGTCAAAAAGAAAAGGGAAAAAATGAGCACTTACAGCCGCATTTCTGTCTTAATCATGATGAGAAAAAAGTTGCACTATGACAGCTTAACTATCACTACTTTTTTAATGAGAAGTGCGATCACTGATGAATATTTTCTTACCTGTACTTGTTAAGTATTAACTGAAACCATGATCATTATGAGATTAAGCTTATAAAAACTAAACACAGAACACATTTCCCTGGATTTTCTTTGGCCCTACTGACAGCTCATGCTGGAAACAGTAATGATTCAAATCTAATGATATAGAAGAAAATAAAATCATTAATCTGTGAGTAATTTTAAGACCTTTTGCTACAAGTTCTCTACACTGTAATAAAAGCCTCTATTGAATAATAAACTGGGACAGGGAGCATCTTACCCTATGTTCAACTCCCTTTTATCTTACAATACACAATCAAAAATATAAATTACCTAACCCCTGAGCAACTCTGTTTTCGAATTTCAAGCTAAGAGGATGCACACATTTCTCAAACCATTTTACTTTTGGCTGAAAGAAATAAGTTTTCATTCCATGTAAGAGATTCTTGTGGCTTCTCCTACTATCATACAGGGTTTTTTATCAGACAGTTTTAAATATCAATTGCTGCCATTTTACATTAAAGATAAAGCTTGCAAATGATGTCTTAATGTCTTTGTTGATGACAGTCACTGAAAAAGCCAGATGATTTAAGCCATCTTAAATATCTCCCGTAGTAGCTTCTCTTTGGAAAGGGTAAGTGGATTTATTTTCCAATTTTCACAAAAGCTTAAACCTCCCTTGTGACACAGAAAGTCCTGTACACGTGTTGAAGGCTCTGTAACTCTTTTTTTTTTTTTTTTTTAATGAAATTCCTCCAAATTACAGGCAAATAACTGGCATAACTGCATGGGAGCAAAAGCAAACATCCTAATTTTGAAAATAAAGTAACCCCTGAATTCAAGAAGAACAGACCCCAGAATAATTGTTTCATGCTCTTGCATAAGAGTTCCATTTTCTCCCTAACAGAAGCATGATCTGACATCTCCACAAAAATGGTTAAGGGACTGCAGGTGTGCATAAAAAGCCATAGGCCCTGATCCACGCCTCTCAGAAAGCTTTCTGCCACCTGGCCAGAAGCATTTCAACACCAGAGGTAAGGTCCTCCTTGTCACTATTCTCTCACTGTACTGCTTTGAAACTTCCACTGTACAATCAGACCCACAACGCCTGATTGTGCAGGCAATCTGATCTGTCTGCATCTGTCACACAGAGGCTCCTGTGCGAAGGGCTCAATAGTACACCAGGACTTCCCAAAGAGCATCCCCTATCCTTCTGCATCTCTGGAATCAGTGTTACCCCAACCGCGCCCCTCCCCCCGCCCCGAGATTTTTGTGTAATCCTTACTTTCCCTACTTCATCCAAGAACACCTGAGGCTGCCTCCGTGCAGCTGTCGTGCCTCCTTTGGAAATAAGGTGCTGTTCAATTTTCTCCCCAGTTTGATACCATCGTTCTGTAGCTGATAGGCTGTGAAGGAGTGTCATTCACTTCCTCACTGCAGCTCAGCCTTGTGTTTCAACACACAGGGAAACTGGAGTTTGTGGACCAAAACAAACAGATCAGCATCTTAGGGTGAGCAGACAGAAAGGGTGGGTTTATATTCTCTTTAACTTTTCTTTCCAAACGTGTTTTTCACACTAGCAACAGATGTTTTTGTTGGCATATATTTGTACCATGATCTGCTAAGGCAAATCTCATCACATTGCTGTGGTGTAAGTGACTTCTGTGTTGTAAATTATTTTTTGTCCCCTCAGTCGTATGTTAATACATAGTGTTAGACTATTTAGTGAATTCATATGATCCCTAGGAGAGCATAAATGTCTTGTTCTATCCCTGAAGGACATCCAGCAGATATACGATTTACTAATATGTCCCCTGACAAAATGGCATTTTAGTTTCAGGGATGTCTTTGTAACTGAATACTTCTTTTACGATTTCATTCCCTTGACATTGCTTACGTGCCAGAGTTAAAAAACAAAGCCTTAATCTATACCAAACTACTTAATCATGGGTAAAAAAGCAATAACATAATAGAATTTACACAATAAATTACAACGAACACAATGAAGAATGTTATCATGTTTGATCTTACCTGTATTGAAATACACGTCAGGCTACGTCGGTAGGCAAACCTTTTGACAATTGCCATCCTGGCATAGGACATTCATGCTGGAATGGTTGGAAATGGACAAGAAAGTGAGGATCTTCACCAAATCCATGAAAGGAAGAAATCTTTCCCAGTATTTATCACTGGAAAGCCTGCTGTGGATGATCTATGAATCCATATTCTGATTGATCTAGAAAACGCGCTGGAATTTGTGCTGCACTCGGACATCAGACATTTGTGGGTTTACATGAGTTACTAACTCTCAATGAGATACTGAGTTATTAACTCTCAATGAAGATTATTATTTTGTGTTTCTTGAGAGCTGGAGAAGCAGAATATAAATTTAAAAAAAAAAGTTTTTTAATAGAATGAAATGAACGTAAGGAAAAATTTCTCAGGATGGCACTTCGAGTTTTCTGCTGTTGAGTTCAAATATGTCTTCTCAGAATTAATAACGTAATCAAAGGTAAGGGACCAAATGCCATCTGCACTTAGGAATCACTAGAACACGTCAGAAAAATTTGTCAAGATATTCTCTCTGATCCTCTCTCTTCTTTAACCCCCAAGTCCTTCCTTTTCTTGTTCCCCACCTACTTTATTTTATTTTATTTTTCACCATCTTTTACTGCTTGTAGATAGGAGCTTATGATAAATGTAGTTCATTCTTTTCTGCTCTATGAGAGAGTAAGAAAAGAACACACTCTAATATCTTCTAAAACAAATCCAAATTACAATGTAGTAATTTGTTCTGAAAATTATTTTCTCTACTTCTGTAAATCTTTACCATAGACCTTAATAATGTTATTAATAGTAATAGCTATAGTACTGTTACTTGTTATTTATCCTACAAAAGTGTTGGCTGCTTTAGACATGGTGCAGATACTTGCCGAAAAATTCAGGAAAGGACTAACTTAAAATTTCAGTATGAAGCAACGGGCAACAATTTGCTATAGCAAGGAAATTAAAATATGACAAAGTATAGCAAATTAAATTGTCAAAGGAGGATCTTATTATCCTCTGTCCGTGGCTGTTAGCATGGAACAGTCCATAGAGATAACACAGCAAGAGAGAGAAATTAGACACAATATAAGATAGGTCAAGGAAGTGATTATCTGAGTATTTAAAAGGGAAATCTCACTGATATACTTGTCTGAACACTTGAAAGGCAGGAAAACAGCTGGGCATTGATTGAATGCTGATAATTGATATATTGCTCTAGGTGCAATTAAACTTTTTCAGACAACAGCAGAGAGAATATAAATTGAAATGTGAGATAATAAAGGCCTGAATGAGCAAGAGAGACAGCAATGAAAATGCACATTTTATTAATGATATGTAGAAAAATTGCAGTCCCTGAAGAAATAATGTGTAACATCTCAGCAGTAATCTCAGATTGACAAGATGTTGATGGTGTTCACAGAATCTGTGAAATGAGGGAGAAGAGCTGTCTTTAAATGAAATTTAAGAATTTTGATTTGACCTTACATGCAAATTTTTTCTCAGACACAGGGAGTCAGACCCAGAAAAGGAGAGGAACTGAATTAATTTAAGTGAAAATTATGATGGAAAGGAATCCAGGATTCCAGAAGAAAATCTTGGTGACCTATGGCAGAAATTTTGGGGATACCTTGAATACAATTTAAGGAGGCACTTGAAATGGTAGCAGGATTAGGATGGGACCAAAACATGGAACTCATAGAAAGACAAAACTAACAATAAAATACTAGTTTGTGGGCTAAAGATCATCTAACAGACTAAGGAAAGCAAGGGTAAAATACTGATTCTGAACCTTGCCCAAGAGAAAGTTATGAAAGACTGTTGCACATAGGTAAAATTTTATAAAATGGAGGCCTTGTTGCCTGTGTAAAATCATGGCTCAGGCCTGTTATTGCGGCTAAGTAGAAAAAGACTGTGGTGTAGGGAGGAGATGTGGATTCAGACCAGCAGGGAATCTGAGATGTTTGTTTAGAGAAACAAGCTAGTTTTATATACTTCTTCAAGGCACTGTATTTCCTTACATGGTAATTCTCACTAAGCAACCTATCCCTGTTGCCACATCATCAACACGCTTTCTAAATGTCCTTCTATGGGGTGATCACATGCTGTCCACCCTTCTGGCAGCTTCTGGCAGGCTCCTCTCTGCAGGCCTCTGCCCCGTGACATCTCCTTCCCCAAGGTCAGGTGCAGACAAGCTTCTTTGTCCTGTCATGGCATTCTGCAGGCACATCCCACAGCCCGCAGTTCAATTCCATCTCACCTCTTCCCACGCTGTGGGAAAGAGACACAGCTGAATTAGGGGTAGAAAAACATGCTGCGTGACCATCGTGTGTTCACGTCGTGGTGTATGGGGGCTGGTTGAATCATGTTCGTTGTGCTTTAAAACTATATAAACTGGTAACTGGCTAACTGCTTAAAGAGGCCGGGTTTTTGCAATAAAGGGCTCTCTTTTTCACCTGCCTGGGGACTCTGCATCACTCATTATCTCAACAAAAGGCATTGAAGACAGACACAGGTTTTGTAATAGGATAGGTTAGCCTATGATTTTTTTTTTCCCTGACAAGAGAGGAAACAAAGAGCTTACAAGTTTTCAAATTTACCCACAGGCAGCCAGAAAGTATGATTTAAATCAAAGAAAGAAGGAAATACAATGAAAAAAAATAATACCATTATCTATAATCTAATTCTACTGGAATAAAATTTCTACCCATTGTTCCTCCTGTTCCTAATCTTGCTATAAGCACCATTTCACAGACACACTCTGTGCTCTATCCTTTACTGAAGATTTTCCTGTCCTCTAAGGGAGATAAAGTGACTAGAACAGTTTATAAAGTCTGAATCTCAAAAATGTTACTATTTAGGGTAAAAAATATTTTATTTCAATGAGTTTGAAATCTCAAATTAAGATTGTGTGTCCAAAAATTTGCTCTTGAAAGCTAAATGTTTATTCAGCTTCAAAGATGAAGCTGTGAACTTTTGTTTCTAGAAGAGGGTGGTATATATGTATGTCTTCATCTCCCAGGTTTTTCATTATCTCAGAATCTGAAGGGCTGGAAATAGCTTTATTGATGATTCTGACTTGCTTGCCAAGCCCTACAATGACTATGACTGCTGAATATCTGGTCTTGTAATATTTTTGGGCAAAATGTCTCTATTCCCTGAGTATTTTTGTTTAGTTATCAAGTATACATTACCTGCAAGTGCTCCAGCCCCATCAACCTTTGTGGTCTTGATGCCTTAGGTTTTAACTTTTATATTTTTCAAATCCTGTTCTGCCTAGGGTGAAACTCTGAAGTGTCCTGCGGCCTGTTAGCTGCTGTTCTCTCATGCTGGTTAGCCATAACAAGCCTCTTGAGGTTTGCTCCTCAAGGACATCAGGCCCCAAAATATGTAAACTGAAGTCTAAAGGGTTGGCAAACTTGATGTAATTACATCATTAACTGAGGTTATAATTGGACGATTAACCCTGATATGCAAATGGACCAAACTTATAAAAATGTGAAGAACCCGTGACCCAGGGTCCATCTTGGGTGTAGTCGTTTGACTGTTCTGGGTGTACCTTTGAAGGACCTTCAAATAAATACCTACTTTTATTCTCTTACTTTTGTCTAGTCTCTGTTTTTAGGTGGCTACCTGAAGGCATCAGTCTCCACAGGACTCACTCTTGTTTATTGATGCCTTTCGTGTTCTGGGGTATCTAAAACCAGATGCAATACTCAGATGAGGTCTCTGGAGTGCTGAGTAGGGTGATACAATCCCTTTGTTGGCTCTGCTGGCCGCACTGTTGTTATTCATGTGGGTCACCTCAGCTTCCGAGCCCTGCTGATCCAGGGCCTTTTCTGCAGATTGGCTTCCCAGTCCCTCAGTGCTCAACCTGCAACAATGTCAGGGAGTCTCTGTGTTGTCCTTGGTGAATTGCTTGGAGTTCCTTTCGGTCCATTCCCATGGCCTGTCTTGGTCCTCCTTAACAGCAGATGTCCTTTCAGTTTGGAGTTGTCTGCAAAACTTTTTAGCAGGAATCATTGTCCCCATGTCCTTGTTAAAAGTGTTCAAAACAGCACGTGTCCCAGAGCAGAGCATGGTAGTACTCCACTCGCTACTCACCTCCAGAGTATGTCCCATTAACCTCTACCCTCAAAGCTTGATCATTCCTTTTCCTCTATAAGAAGCATTGATGCCTTTTTAAAATTTAATTTACATTCAGCAGTTCCAGAGCATTATGCATGCAAATATGTAAAAGGTGAATGTCAGGAGGATGGGGTCAGAATCTTCAGTGGTGCTCGGTGACAGGACTAGGGGCAATGGATACAAACTGAAAACATTGGAGGTTCATTTGAATTTGAGGTAAAAAATCTTTACTTTGAAAATGGCAGAGCATTGGAACAGGCTGCCCAAAAAGGTTGTGGGGTATCCATCTCTGCTTTAGCTGGCAGCCCACCTGGATGCAATCCTTTGCAAACTGCTCTAAGTGAGTTTGCTTTAGCTGGGGGATTGGGCTGGATGACCTCCAGAGGTTCCATCTAACTCCAGTATTCTGTGATCCTGAGATTTGTCTCATCTACGTTACACCTGTTGCCAATTCTTTTGTCCTCACCTGTATTTTGCTCCATTTCCTTTTCCTTAGAGATGTGCCTGTGAATCTATCTATTTTTTTTCATTTACAATCTTTTGTCTTCCCTTCTATTCCCATAGCACGTTCTTTTCACTTTTGGAAGACTATATGTCTCTGTGTCCCTTGAACAACTTCCCAAACACACAGTGCCAGCAAGGAGCCCTGAAGCATCTATGGCTGAAGAAAGAACTGGGTCTTATAGGAGCATGACTACCTCACTCTTTCTCTGCTCCGTACTTGTTGTCTCCTCTTCAAACACATTTGATGTAACAGCTTTTCTATTTCACTTCAAGCCAAACTGTCTGAATGTCTTTAAGCTTGTAGAAGTCCCCAGAATTTTTTCATTCAACAAGTACAAATTGCAGTGCTGTGAAAGTAACTCTCCACATTGTTTCCACACCTAATACAAAATGCCCTTAAGCAATGCTTGAACACTGCTCCCCTGGCTGCTCTGCTCCAGCACAGTACTAACAGTGCCGACATTTGACTCCCGTCTGGCTGCAGCTCGACGATTGAGTGACCCTTCCCAACCATTTACCAGGCCCGATGGGACTTCAGACATGGGTGTGGTACCAGATCTTTTAAGTACATCACTTCTACATTGACACTTTCTTAAAGCTATCAGCCTTCCCTCTTTGATGTGGAGATTCAGGATTTCCTTACGCAGCAATTCTAAAGTGTATTGTAAGCAGAGAGTATTAAAGATGCTGTCATGCTCCATGCATTGAGTTAAAAAGGCAGAAAGAAGGGAGGAGGGAAGGGAGGGAAGGAGGAGGAAGGAAAAATGAATTTTATATTTTTACAGCATACTATGAAAATGCATCCTGGAAATTTTAATAAAATGAAAATCAGAAACACCAAGCCCCACTTTGATTGAGGGTTGCATCTTTGCACTGCTGCAAACTAAGCCTATTCCAGCCAAAAAAAAAAAAAAAGTTCCTTTGTAAATTCCACTACTTGCAAAATTTTAAACATTTCATATTCAGAGACACATTTTTTGTAAAGGAAACCAATATATATTTTAAGGAACTGTACTTTCAAGCCTGAGAGTGATTTTCAGGGCATTTGAGGAAGAGAAATTACAGCACTAGCAGCAGCTCATGAGAATCACAACAGGCAGTAATGCTAGGATAGCTAGAGCTGTGTCTTGTTGCTAGGAAGAGACTGACCATCTTTGTGAAATTATAAGGAATGGCACTTTTAGTTTATATTATTCTAGGCTGCATTTTTCTTCAGGCAATTATATTTTAAGGGGAGAAAATGTCTTAAAAGTAATTGCCTGCAAAATTGCTATAGTAAATCTTTTACATAACATTTAATGTTATATCCAACAGGGAAAAGATGGTAAGTGTGAAAAAATTTCTGATACATCAACTACTCCAAATATTTATTTAGAGGCCACTCATTTAAAGTGTTCATGGTGCACAGTATATAAACATTTGAAGTTTTCTATCTTTTTTTATCAGTCTTATGTACTGGGTAAATGAGCACTGCAAAGATAACCAATTTTAAGACAACAACATTAAAGCCTTAAAACTTTATTCATTGCATAAAAACAGTATAGAAGCAGTCTTTAGTATATTTAGGGAGGTTTTGTTTTACTTTTCCTTTCAGGCTTTTGTGATTGGAAAGATAATCAAACCAATCAATACTTTTTCCTCTAAAACCATTGATAGCTCAATGTGCTTTCATCAGGTTTTTTTTATTTGCATGGAAAACAGGGAACACACACAGAAGACACTGCATGTTCAGATTAGATTGCTTTTTGTGTAATTATTTTTACTTAAGGAAAAAGCTTTTCTGGCAGAAATGCATACATGTGGCTGTAGGTGGCATAGCAGTATAATTCAATGCATTACCTCATGTTACATACTTTGACATATATTGTCTTCTATTTAGAGACAATGGGTGCAACATTTAAAAATGCAAGAGAAATAAGTTTCCAGAGTTATTTCCTGTAAGCTGTGTCACAGCTAGCAGAGAACTGGGTGTTTTGTAGGCAGTAACAAGGGCAGTACAAGGGTAGTAGAGGCAGCACATTTTATAGCATGATCATTGCCTTATTATAAATAGTCAATTTCAAAATATTCTCTTTCAAAACTTAAAGTCAATAAAAGAAGCAACAATTTTCTAAGCTATTGGGAAGGAACAATTTATATATATATACATTTAAAGTAATATTGTATATATAATAATATTTTCATGAAATGTTACAATTATTATAGAATATAATAATATTAATGAATTCTATATTACTTAAAATAAATTCAATTAATCTAGAACTTTTAGTAATTAGCTAAACAGAGGCAGATCTAATATTGATGTGTTATTTATCCAAGAGGATGCTCACTAGTACTTCTATAGTCACACAATTACATTTGAGGCATACTGTTCAGCTGTTGCCTTTAATACTATCAGATTCCCGAGGTTTTCAAAAATAGATTATGAATATCAGATTTAAGCAATTCAATAAGGGTTCTCTTTTTCAAAGCTGTATATATTCCACCATTTCAACTAGAGCTGAACTTTCAGTATCACTGGTAATTCTGCTTCTTCTGAGGGCATTTGAATTAAAAAAGGGGTAGGATTGTGTATTGGGTAGATTAGTCAGGTTGTTGGTAACAGGGTTGCAGGGGTAGCCTCTGTGAGACATGGGCTGCCCTTCACTGGACACAGATGTTTCCAGCTGGCTTCAAAATGAACCCACCACAGGACACAGCTGATGCCATCAGCCAAGCTGGTGCCAACTGTGAAAACATATTTAAGGGACAAATGTACTACAGGGAAAGAGGAGAACAAAAAAAAGAAACAAACAAAAAACAAGTGAAAACCAGCAGCGGGAACACAAGCATCAGATGAGGCGGAGGTGGAGAAGGTTCTCCGTAGTGGAGCAGGTGTTTTTTGCAGCCTATGGAAGACTAGCACCAGGGCAGATGGATGTTCCGGAAGGAAGTGCCACCCATGGAAAGCCTTTGCAAGAACAGAAGAATGAGGACTGAGAGAGAGAAATCATTGCGTTCTGACCACGACATCCTCCTGTCCTGTCCTGTGCTGTGCATTGTCTCACTGAAAGAACAGAGTGTAACCCGCCACAATAGCAAGAGGCAAGGAAAAGAGCTTGGAATAAAGTCAAGCATGGGAAAGGGGGAGGAAAGGTGCCTCCCATATACTTTAATGGTTGGGTGTCTTGGTTTTTTTTTAATAAATATGATTATTTTCAAAAAATTAGGTAATTTATTAACTATTTCACATCTTGATCCCTGGACTTTCTTTTTACTGCTCTTTCTATTTCCTCCCGCAAACCTTCTGAGGTCATCCAGAGAGTAGGTGGGGTTTTGGCTGCCACTTGGAGCCAACCCAGGAGGAGAAGGCAGAATGGTGCAAAGCCTGAGCTGTGGCAACTCTAGAGGCATTAAAGAGTGGATGGGAAAGGGACAGCTTCCTGCAGTTCTTGATAAGGAATTTCACAGCTGTCATAGGTTTTCTGATGCTGCATCCATGTGTCAGTGATGGTAAGGTTTCCTCATAGATATCCTTTTTTCCTTAAAATGATGTAGCCCTTAGGACTTTAGGACTTAGATCTCTTCTGTAATTAATCATTGATGACCAACAGCCTATTTTGGCTTAAATAACTTTGGTTCCAGTTATCAATTTTAACTCAGCCTATTAGGTATACTTTGGGGTCACAAACTGCGATTTTCAGCTCCTGGACAGAGGAGTGCCATAAAAAATGGCACTTTGGAAGTATAAATTTTTGTAGCAGTAAGTATAAAACTGAATATAGTATATAGAGAGGCCTTGCCAATTGTCATTGGTCAATATCAGATGGCCCCGATATTCTCCGTGCAGGCACTACTAGAGGGGGTTTGACTATATGACCTTTAAAAGTCCTTTCCAACCTAAACTATTCTATGATTCTATAATGCTAATAGTAGGATCTGACCAACAGCACTACTAGTAGTGGAAACTGCCTAACAACAAGTATGTGATGTGGGATAAACCACATCCTTTATGTGTTAGTGGAATTCCTTTTCAGTTGTCTGTTAAAATTGTTTTGATCCAGTAGAATAAAGATATGCATATTTTAAGAAGGCCATTTTAAACTGGAAGTAATTTTCATTTACATTTATTTACAAATAATTTTTAAACTATGGTTATACAAACACAGAAAAAATAAACCCAAACCAAAATACAAACCAAAAAACCACAACCTGACCTATGTGTTAATACAAATCAAATTATGTTAGTAACCAGACATTTCAATTCCAGAAGAAATTTAGGGGAAACAAAAAAGTATTACTAGGAAAAATAACTGAGTGCAACCAGAAAACAGTAAGAGAGTCATAGGTAATAGAATCCAACTCTCTTGTGCTTATTCTAGAATATCTGAAGAATATCTAGATTATCTATTATCTACAGAAAATTACTTACTTGAACATTATAGAAAAATGTAGCGTGAGATCTGAAAAACTGCTCCTCAAGTGCTATAAACTCTCAGCACCCAATAGCTATTTGTATCTGTCATAAAAATTGAAAGCAGAATCAGCCAGAAAGTCAGCACAAAACACAGCTGCCACTGCTAGAAAAAAATTTGAAGCACGTTATTTTTGTCTTGTGCCTGCCAAGTTCAACTCTTTAGCAGTGACCACATCAGTCTTGGAATAGAAAGAGGGCTACATAGGTTAGAGAGCCTTATAATGTTCTTTCTTATCTACACCTATAAAGATATCGTCCTAAGTGTTTAATATTGTTTGCTGCTATTGGAAAGATGTCTGGAAAATTCCTTCTTTTTTTCGTTTATATGCAGTATCCCTGTGCATGCTGGGTAGCATTCAGGTACAGATTTACAGTTTTACAAGTTACATATGATAATGACAACAGAAAAATATTCAGTGTCATTACTTTCTCTACCTCAGCAACTTTTCTGCTGCAAAATAAGAACTAAACTAAAGAAAAATGCAGATGCATATTTTGAAATCTATTTTCATTGATAAGGAAAGAGTTGTTTTGGGTTTTTTTTTCTCTGGTTCATCAATTTCATGTGATTTCCTATGCAGGGTCAATAGCAACATCTGTAGTTAAGGTTGCACGCATGTTGTCATTCCAAGAGTCGCTTTTCATTGGCTTCTAGTCTTACGCTGTTACCTTTTCTTTTCAAATACACCAAGTTTCTGCTCTCTTTGAAAGGAAACCCTCTCACCGTTGCTGCAAAAGTAGATCAGCCATTTTTGAGAAAGAATAATTTTCTCACATGTTAAAATGAGTGTTTCAAAAAAATTTCAGCAACTATTTGAGTTTTGAAAAAAATGTTTACATTTAATAGCATACCTTCCTAAGACTGCATTGTGTTCAGGAGTATAGTAGGAAAAAAAGAATGCTTCTTGACTGAAATTTAATGAGACTGTGAAAATAGCATTTGAGTGCTGAAAAATGAATTGTAATAAACAAATTTCGTAAGTTTTTATTTTGTCTATCTTAGCTGTATTGTGGAAATTTACTGAAGATATTAATGGGTGAAGGAAAAAGTCATATTTTTAAACCCAAGCATTCCCCATCTTTCAGTAAATTCATCAAGTTCTCAAAAGATATTGTAATTTACTCATATTTCACCCCAGCTCGCATCTATTCAAAGGATTCTGTGCTAGGAAGACATAAATAGTATTCCTTAGTTTCTGTAACAGCAGAGATACCCACACCCACTAAAAGATCTAGGCTGGAGAAGACAGGAGGAGCTGTGAGGAAAAAAAATAGAATAAAAAGCCCAAACCATAAGCAGTATGCTGTAATTATCTCATAAATTACACATAAACTCAAGATATCAGAGTATCATCCTGCCATGTAATTTATTTTAAGACTATGTGTCAATGAATATTCCTTTGAATGTGATATTTTACGAATCCAAAATAACCAGGACAGTCTCTTGATAGATTTCTTTAGAAGTTTTTCTAGATTTTCCAAAATTTTTAAGGGGACTTATAAACCTTATTTAAGCATGACATTACCTTTGTTAGGAAGACATTAATTAGATCAATAGTAGTCTTTGCCACTCAGCCAGTGAGAGAAAGCAGAAATATTCAGAAGACCGCTTAAGAAGATAAATGCAACTTATAGACAATTTTTCTCAATAATTGCTGTTTTTATCCACACATGATACAAGAACTATCTGCTTCCTATAAAAATGCACATTTAGAGATATCAGTTGAACGAACTTAACTGCAGTTTATCAAAGTAAAGGAATGCATTTGTTCAACCCAAAGTCAACTAAAAATACTTGTGTAGAAGAAGGAATGGTAGAATCTCTGAGGATGGGGCTACCTGCTCTGCGGTGAAGGCACAGTCCCAGGTGTGATGGGAAAGCTCCTGACAGATCATAGGGTTCCTTTGCGCCTAGCAGATAAACAATGCCACTTTCTCTGACTTCTAAAACCACACCCCATTTTTTCTTGTCAGTTCAAGAATTGTGGTCAAATGGTCCTGATTAAAAAACAAACAAACAAACACATACACACACCACTAAAGCAAAGCAAAGCAAAGCAAAGCAAAGCAAAACAAAGCAAACCACCTCTCTTGGCTTTCTCAGGAATTATTTTTTCTAGATTTTGGACAGTGTACCTAGCAAAAGTGTAAATATGAAGGTTTTCATATCTGTGGAACCAGGAGTTCAAGAAATAGGTATTGATAATGAAGACCACAGTATTC